>JACEGR010003755.1:0-99220 GCA_014170235.1 Listronotus bonariensis | reverse complement strand
AGTTAAATTTTACTAGTTAGTTTTTCTACTAAACAGACCCATCCACCCATCCCTGATTTTAATGAAATTTGGGAGTTGTTCTAGCACTGATCAACAATCTGAAGTTAGTTTTTGCCATAAGCCACAGTTTTTATGGCTTTACTTAACTAGACTTAACCTCAAATAGCACAATCTTCTTTCATACCTTTATTTTTCTACAGAAAAAAACTTATTTGTACATTATTTTTAGTACCAAACATTCCAATACATCTTATTTCACTTTCAAAAGTGACTTTAAAAAGTGGTTATTACATAAAAATACAACTTTCTTATCAAAGTAATACTTTTTTTTTCAGAGAAACACACAAACATATCCCATTTAAAGCTGATTGAGAAGTTACTTTCAGCAGTCACATTTTAGCAGAAAATAATAAGTTTATATACCTTCGTAATCATAATTGCAGTGTTAATTCTTAAGACCTCGGTTTTAATATACTTCAAAACTGACTGCAAGACAGGTCCTCAGCTACCAAAATTTAAAAATAAACTTATGATTACAAAGTTAGATTAATAAAGACTACATTGGCACCTTGATTGGAACAAAAAAAAATTCTAAGCAATATCGTTATAAAGTTGCCATTAAGTAAATCTTCCGTCGTTATTAATGAGTCTTCGCAGCTATGTGATAATTATTAAAAACAAAGCTAAGTGGAAAATTCTTCCAATTAGTAGGTAATAATGAAATATTTTTTTCTTTGATGGCTTGGAAGGTTTCTAAATTTAAAAAAATATATATAAAACAAATTAAAAACATATTTTCTAAAACTAAAATTTTTAGGTTAATGCCTAATTATAAATAAATGTATCTCAACTTTTTAAATATGGCGCTAAATACAGGGTTCAAATTGTCAAAAATTTGACAACATGACATTTCAAAATGTTGATGTCAAATTTATAAAAACAAATGCGACTCAAAATTTGTGGAAAAATACAACACTCGTCATAGATGAGCTGTCTGTCCTTGGCGATAAATAAATAGGTAAATAAAAACAACTACAGAAATACATTGATGTTTTATTAAATTAAAAATAAGTTCAAAATATAGTAAAATAATAGTTAAAAGGCAAATAGGAGTCTTTAAAATGGCTTTGGAAGCCTCAAAATAGGAAATTTCGAATATCAGGATCGAAGTCACCACGCCTACAAAATGTCCGCAACTTGCCTTTGTTTGTCGTCGCCATGTTGGATGAAAAGTTTTACCTAAACAACCAAACATATTTTACAATTTTTACCTTCTGTGGTGTCAATCGTGGCCGAAGTTGATGTGGAAAAACAAGAAAAACCATCGCCATTGCACAATTCACGTATATTAGACTCGCTAAGGTCGATTTTTATTCTTTTTGCACTTGATTCGTATTCTTGCACGTCAGGATTGGAATCCATCTTTGACACGAATAAAAACCTTTCGAGAAACGAGCGGCCGGAAGAAGGTGACGACAGCGCTCTCTATCGGTCAGTTTCTTCTACCTGCTGTCCGTCAGACAGACGGATCAGTATTCATAAATTTACCTGAAAAACCACTAAAATCTTGTGAAAATTAAAGTTTCTGTGCAATTTAATCAAAATGCCGAAAAATAAAGGTACGTATCTATTAAATAAAGTGCAATACGTTTCATTTGCGCTTTTAATAACCTTGTTTCAAGGTTTTTCAAGAGCAACCATGTTTTTGACATTTCACAATTGAAAACAGGGGGACAAAAATTTCGCATTTCTCCGAAATGGGGCTTTCCCTCCATATGCCCTAGATACCAAATAATAAACGTTATTTTCACGAACCTGTTAAGGTCCTCCCCTCTATCACCACACTGCTTAAAATAGAATCTGAGGCATGTTGATACTTCTCAAATATAAGCATAAAATTTAGAGACTTCTCTATATTTTGGGGCAAATGTTCAATACCTAATAAACTTACTGCAGAAATAAGGAGCAAAAAATATATAGAATTGTAACTAGGGCACTTATTTTTATGCATCTTTTATCAATCTTTCAGGATAGTATCGAAAAGACAATGCATATACTACGTATTGAGTGACTTTTTACTGAGAAAATCATTTTAATCTTTTTAGGTAAAGGAGGTAAAAATCGTAGGAGGGGAAAGAACGAAAATGAAACTGAAAAACGTGAGTTAATCTTCAAAGAAGATGGCCAGGAATATGCCCAAGTCACCAAAATGCTAGGAAATGGAAGGCTCGAAGCTATGTGCTTTGATGGTGTCAAACGTTTGTGTCATATTAGGGGAAGCTTAGAAAGAAGGTTAGTGAAAGGGTTTTTAAGAATTAAATATACAAGGTGTCCTGAAAATATGTGTACAAAATCTTATGATGAATCCTGACTTTAAGATAAACACTTTAAGTAGTATTGGTGTCATCACATCAGCTTTCCAAGGAATTTAGAAACATTTGGAACACCCTTTGTATTTTTGTGTGTATAGTATAACTAAATTGATTATTCCTTTAAAGTTAATAGATAAAAACCTTATGAAAGCATGACTTGCTTTAGACCATTTCACTAATGATGTTTACTTTCATTTATAAAGTATAAAAACTATTCCTAATAATATGTTCTTTTGATAATTATTTGAACATTTATTATCCAAGTACATTCATGAAAATATGCAATCTGTGTATAAACAAAACATTTTTCATTACTATAAACTATTGCTGAGGGTCCCAAATGTTCTAATTTTTATTTTAAAAATATTTTAAAAGCTTGAATTTTTCTCTATGTGGGGGCTAGTTTCTAAAGTGTACAATCTCCAAAATTAGATTTTTGTGTTATATTAAATAAAAAATGAACAAAGAGCCTATAAGTACTTTAAATGTATTGCATTTTTTCTAAGTTTGAACACTGTTATGGATGTAGTTGTGGCTTAAAAGGTGATTTTTTAAAATTCAGCCCTGAAAAATACAAGTATTGGGACATTTACCACTTTGTTGCATTGCAAAGTATAAATGGAGACTGTACACTTTGAAACTAGCCCCTCATAAAAATGTCAAAGGTCCTATATCACGCTGATCACGAATCTGAAAGAATTTTTTTTCAGAAACGATTTTGTTCCCGAGATATCCATCATCAAACTGGAAAATCAAACTAATCTTATTTTTACTATATTCCCCCTTCTTTTGCACACAATTCTTGATTTTAGGCTAACGTGAAACACAATAGTTGATTTTTAAGTTTTAAAATCCCATTTTCTATTTATTTAAAGAATTTTTTTTTAAATTAAATTCCTTACCTTCACTTTCAATGGTCCAAAGTTATGGCGAATGCGCCGGGAAGTATTTCATGGCTTGCGTTTATTAAAGGGAATCCTCACAATTTATTTAAAAAAAAAAATGTAAAATACATAGAAAACGGGGTTTTAAAAGGTGAAAATCAAATATTGAGGGCCACTTTAGCTTTAAATCAAGAATTGTGTGCCAAAAGAAGGGGGAATATAGTTGAAATAAGATTAGTTTGGTTTTCCACTTTGATGATGGATATCTCGGAAACGAAACGTTTCCAAATAAAAAACCTTTGAGTTTCGTGATCAACGCCCCAAAAACCCACATATACCCATTTTCACATCAAAATCGGAGTTGCTCCCACTTTCTAGACAATTACCAATTATTGTGTAAAATATATTAAATCGATTTTTACATAATATGGCATAATATTTCACCATAGCATAAAGTTTTTAAATTTGGATATTCTCAGAAATCTAAAGGATCCTAGAAGATCACGTAAAACAACTAAAATTTTGTCCTTTTTTTTTTTTTTTTTTGGTTTATTGCTACTTTGCAATAGGGGCTCTATTTTTTATGCCCTAACCAATCCTTTCTTGTAGAAAAGTTATTACAAAGTGCTCTAACATTTTACTTTACAACTAATACTCTAGGGGAGAGCTGAAAAATACAACTATTGGGATATTTATTCATTTTTTTTTAAGGTAACAGTTTAATATACGGTTTTCTGCTATTTTAAGGGTTATTTAAAAATTATTGATACTTACATATTTTAGACACTCTTCTAAATAAAACGTAAGTGGCGAACATCCAAAATCCCGATTTTAAAAATAAATATCAGTAAACAAACTTACAGGACCGGAGAGTGAAAAGGGGTGCTGGGCGGGATAAAATTGGTAAAACGAGTTAATGAAACTGAACATTACATGTAAAATTAAGTAAAAAATTACATTTTTTCCACATATTTTTAAGAATTAAGATAAAAAATGTGATAAATATAAAAATTGGTAATTCATAACCTAAAAGTAAGAAAAAAGACGACTAAAAACATCAGTTATACCCAAAGTCGGTCTATATAAGGTCACGACATTCGGCCATATTGCTTTGACGTGTTATGACGTCACATCTCTCATTTTTCAGCCATGTTGTTCAGTGCCGGAGATATACAGTTTATCGTATTGGTAGAATAACCGTTTATACAACAGTTTTTATTTATTATTAAGTTGTAAATTCTTTTACTTTAAATAAAAAACATTAAAAATTACATTTTTCAACAAATATCACTACCAAAACAATGCAAAATGAAATGCGCAAATTCTAAACGCCACTGGATTGATCATCAGCTTTGATTTCACCCAGTCTTGCCAACTTTTCTCCGTGGAGTGCCCTTCCTTGCGTCCCCGACCTCGAACCGCCTAAAAGTTGAGGATATGTCGCAACCTTATAAATATAAACTAACCTTGAGTTATACCATGCTAAATATGGAAAGCATTTGGCAACATCGGAAGGGTCTGGTTCTATTTACCTATGAGTGAATAAAAGGAAAGAATTCACACAAACTGGTTTCATAAAGTGTCTATTAGTCTCTGGTGTAATTAAAGGATTAAAAAAAAGCGTTGACTAACCAGAACTAACCTGACCACCCTTTATAATCTCTCTTTTTTATTAAACATTTATACAATGTTGCCAATTGTCCATATTAAAAGTGGACAAATGCCAAAAAATTATATTTATTATAAAAAAAAACAAAAATTATTTCATAACTGCACCTTCATATTATTATTAAGGACAACTAATAGAAAACATGTAGGTCAAAATATTACAAACAAATTGTATACTAAATAATTACCTTTTTTAATTACATATCTTATTTTAGGTTTGGATCAATCAAGGAGACATTATTCTTATAGGTTTAAGAGATTACCAAGATGCCAAAGCTGATGTAATTCTTAAATATACTCCAGATGAAGCTCGTAACCTTAAAACTTATGGTGAATTCCCTGAATCTGTCAAAATCAGCGAATATGTCACTTTTGTCGAGAACGATCTTGATGAAGATATTGAATTCGGAGATGATGTTAGCTCAGGTGACGATGCAGATCCTGTCGATGGTATCTGATGGAGGAATTTAAATGACACTTATGTAAACCAACTTAAAAAAATAGTCCCTTTATATTATATTCATCCATTTTTGAGTTGGGTATTCTAGGGTAAGAGAAAAATGGTGCTTTATTATGTAGTTGCTGGACAATGAGTTTTTTTTTTCAAATTGGGAACAAATGGTTTAAGTAGATATTTTTTAAAAAATCTCCCCTAAGGATTTCAAAGTTTTATGTTAAATAACTATTTATATTTAGTTAACTGACGTTTGCACTGTTTTTCTCTTGACAGTAGAAAACCTCTCCCTTTGTTAATCTAGACAAACCCTAAAATAAATTATTAATTCATTTATTTTTAACTTGTGTGTATAGTTCACTTATTAATATAGATATTAGGTAATAAGTGATGGCAAAAAGTTAGAATTTAGATGACAATTTTTATCTGTAGTTTTAATTTTTCTTATGAATATATTCATTCGAATCAGGAATTGAGATTGATTTAAACAAGGGATGAATATATCCAAAAGATATTTGGAAATTTCAAAATATAGTTTTGGTCAACTTTCTATCCAGCTTTGTTGTATCATACTGTTTTGTAATATAACTTGCTTTGAGTTTAGTTTTTATATTTTTTTTGTTTGAAAAATATAAAGAAATAAAAAAGTAGTGTTTGTTTTTTTATTTTATCCAATTAAAAAGTATACATTAGGGCGTTTTTTATTAACTAAGACTAAACTCTAACAATGATGGATTTTTGTTTGTCCATACACCAAACTTTTTCTTTAGAATATCCTGGTTTTCTACATAAATTCTGTTTAACTTTTTAGCACTGCTGTATGTCAGTTTTTCAAAGTCAATTTTTCCAGCCATTGGAGCATTGAATTCCTTTAACTTTTCAGCAAACAGTTTGAAAAGTTCAAGCTTACATAATTTTAGTCTGCCCTTTTCTGAATTTAGATGTTTTTTGGTAATTCCTTGTTTTCTTCCATTTACAGCAACTTCAGGAATTCTGAAATAGTATAAGCAACAGAGTTACAAAAATCTTAGGTTTAAATTTATGTATATAAGTATGTTAGCTTTAGTAAGTGTCTGATAATCTGCAGAGCAACTCCGATTTTGACGAAATTTAGGTATACAGGGTTTTTATGAAGCGCTGATCACGAATCTTGAAGAATTTTTTGGCGGAAACGTTTTGTTTTTAAGATATTCATCATTAAACTTAAAATTTAAACTAATCCTATTTTTCCATCATTCCCCGTTCTTTTTGTACACAATTCTTAATTTAAAGCTTATAAGTGGCACATAATATTTGATATTTCACCTTTTAAAACCTCGTGCTTTTTTACAAGTATTTTACATTATTTTTGCATTAAATTGCATAGCTATACTTTGAATCATTTCAATCCCAGTGTGCCATGAAGCCCTATATGTATGTAATGGTTGCAGATTATGAAAGAAAAGCTATGCAATTTAATGCAAAAATAATGTAAAACACGTCAGAAAAACGGGGTTTTAAAAGGTGAAAATCAAATATTGTTAGTGATACATTTAGCTTTAAATCAAGAATATGTATGCCTAACGAAAGGGGAACATAAGTAAAATTAGCTTAGTTCAAATTTGACACTTTGATGATGAATATCTCGAGAACGAAACGTTTTCGCCAAAAAATCTTTCAGATTCGTGATCAGCGCCTCATAAACCCCGTATACCAAATTTACGTTAAAAATCGGAGTTGCCTCACCCTGTAGAAACTTTTCTACCTAAGCTTTTTTATTTAGTTAATATTTTTTCATTCTTGTTTATTTTTTAAAGCCTTTTTCAATTTTATATCTTAAATAACTGGAACATCTAAAATATTTTAAGTAAAATTGAAGCATACTTTTCTTCACATTCCTGGCACCAAGCAATGCTAGAAGAACAAGGCTGTTTATCTTCTCTTTTACTGTACAAAAATTCCAAATCTACTGTTTGAACGTCCATTATGTGCCTGTGATATGGAGGTAAAAGTTCAAAATCTCCTAGTCTAGTATAAAGTGCCCTTTCTAAAGCTTTTTGACAAAATGGCGTCTTACTTAAAATAGTAAAGCTTGATAGATATATGGGGTCATCCAATAACATCATAAGTAGGTTCCCTTGAATGCCTAGATGGCACCACTTTGACAACTTGTCACTACATGATACTGAGGCAGTAGGGTCACCTCTACCTACAAAAGAAGTGTTGATTTTTTAAAACCATTTTCACAACTTGCCACCAAAGGACAGTTAGTAGCAGTAGGGTCACCCCTATCTATAGAAGTGCTGACTATTTTCATAAGTCAGCTATAGTATACAATACCTGGTTTTGTTCTGACAACCCCAGTAACATGGTACTGACTTCCACTGCCTTTTAAATCTTGTCTGGTATCTGCTTCAAGACATTTAGCACCTGTTCTAAAAATATCTTCGTCAATCTTTTGTTTCTTAGCAGGTATCTCTTCTTTTTCTTCTTCAACATGTTCTGGACTTAAAATAAATCCCACATCTTCATTATTTTCTTTGGGAAAAATTGCAGCATCGCCACATGGTACATGAGAAGTGAAAAAATGGAATTTAATGTTTGTTTTTAATGAAAACTTTAATGTCTTTTCGTTAAAACTAAAAATTAAAGAATCTTTTTGCATGTGTCTATACAAATATCTTAAAAAGGCTCTTCTACACATTACTTCTGCATGACTGTCGTTTAATATTGTCCCATTGGGGCACATTTTTGTTTTACCGATGCATTTTGAGCCTGTACCTAACGATACCACTTGAAAATTTGTGTTTTGTTCCTTTATAATGCATGACAGTACTGTCCATTCGTTTTGTTTTGGTTTTCCTGTTTTTGGTAGTGCCTCAAATTGTTTTAGAGCCAATTGTGCTACTTTATAATTAATATTTTGTTCCATTACTTGTATTAAAGACTTGCTCAAATATTGTTTGTTTATATTTACTTTGAGGTTACTTAATTTAGCCCAAATAAATTTTATGGTTTTTCGCCAGCACAATTCTCACCACGTTTAAAAGCTTAATAAGAGGTAGAGCTACCCTTCGACATTGCTTACTTTCTACTCCTGGCCAACAGATTATCTATATTCTTAAGTAGATCCGATGTTGTCTTGCTCTGAATGGCATGAAATTTCTTATTTTACTTGGGGTTTCTAAACATAGTCATTTGTCAATATACCCTTTTATTAGGACTGTTTTTTTATAAAGCTAAGCTCGAAAGGTTGCCCAGCCTCTTACTAAGACCGATTCGGTGTATCGATCTGAAAGCTGCCCAGTAGCAACGTCAAAAATCGTAATTAATCTCCAAGGAAAATAAAATTTAATAAGGAGCGCTCGATCCTATTTAAGCTCATTGCTAAATTTTCTCGTCATCTTTTTCCGTAATTCTTTGTTTACAATCGTACTGGAAGGTTTTTTTCGAGGTTTTGGTGTTATTTTTTTGCTTTTTACTGTAGTTACAGAGAATTTACCAAACCTGTAAACAGGGGTCACTGACCTTTGGATATTTTTTACAGGGAATTTACGTTTAAATCGGTATTAAGGGTAAGATACATTTTTTTTTTTTGTGATTTTATTTTATGGTATGCATTTATTTTGTCAGATAAAAAAATATTATGGCAAAAAGGTGACGTCACAAACATAACCTATATTTTCGGACAAATGTAAAAATCGAGCGCTCCTTATTAAAAAGTTTTTCTTCCCTGAATTAGTCCTATTTTAGGTATGGATTACGGATGGTGGAGGGGAGGATTACCATCTGAATGTTTTAAAAAGTGGTAATCCGAAAGGTGCAAATTGGGATGGCGCCACAGTCGCAAGTGGAGAGATTTTAAAAACCGCGCCATAAATTCAAATCGGTATCGACGTTTTTCACTAAACATTACTACAATTTTATGTTCAGCGCCCAAAAACCCCGTATGCATAAAATTATCAAAATTGGCGTAATGCCCGATAAGCAAACTTTTCCCCAAATTATTGAATACACACCTGTGAAATGTCTTTCCACCCAAATTTTCCTTCTTATCCTCGGAATTTTTACACCCTGGAACTAAACACTTCCTCATAATTGTTCAAGTTTATAAAATGTCTATAAAACACAGCAAACACTTCTCAAATATATTAAAAACCAACGAAAACACAAACAAAACCAGCTGGGTCTCAACTGCGACTGCCGGATGGCACCAATATGGCCGCCGTTGACTAAATCCCTCCACTAGCTACGGTGGCGCCATCCCAATTTGCTACATTCCGATCGCCACTTTTTCAACTTATCCGCCATAAAAGATGGTTATCCTCCCTCCACCATCCATAGTATGGATAACCATCTTTTATGGCGGACAAGTTGAAAAAGTGGCAATGGGAATGTAGCAAATTGGGATGACGCCACAGTAGCTAGTGGAGGGATTTTGGTATTTCTTTCCTTTTTTATTTTGTATCTATCTGTCCTTTTTCATTTTGTATCTCACTCTAATAATTCATGCTCATTGATTAAAAAACCTCCCTCTGGCTACTGTGGCGCCACCTTAAGTTGCACCTTTCGACGGACACTTTTTAAAACATTCAGATGGTTATCCTCCCCTCCACCATCAATAATTTTAGGCAAATAGAAACCGCGAGAATTTAAGTTCGTTCGGGTAAGAACAGAGGGACTTGTGTAGTTGCAAAAACAAAGAAAAACACTGGATTTATTAAGTACATAATTTATTATGATAAATACATTGCCAAAACAAACATCAAGAACAAATTTTATAAAATATCAAAAATATAAACATAACATCTTATTAAACTTAATTTTGACTTTTATCTTAACAACTAGTATTGCACTAAATATGATGTATTTTTAATACACTAATACACACATTAATTTTACAACATAACCATCACTTGCTTAAATTATAAGAGATAATTTAAAATCATCTCAATTTTAGACAAAAAGGTATACATACAATGGTCATTTTGATGATATTTATATAAAATTACATATGGAATATATGTGGAATTAAATCTAAATACTAAATTTACATGAAAAAACGGATAAATACAAAAATTCCTTGTACCAAAGACGAGTATAGTTTTCTCTAGAGAGGTATAAAACAATCCTAAATTTTTGGCTGATAGGCTTGGACGCTCCTTACTGAGGTAACTCAAGTGGGCGTCCATAGAACAAAATATACATACATATTTAAAATTTAACACTGTTTTATACGTCCAGAGTAAAAACTACAATTGTATTTGTTGGTATGTTACAAAGAAAAATGCAAATTAAAAAAAAATCTCAGTAGGAATAATACTGTCTAAAAGTAGTGGAAATATTTGATAATTTCGGAAAATTTATTAGAATTAAGTACCTTTCTGTAGTTTAAAATGTTTTAAAATAAGTAATCTCTTAAATAAATATCCAGCAAAACTGAATGAATAAAACTTCACTAGTTTAATAAAAATTATAACGAATATTTAAATAAAAACCAAATTTAAAATATTTTGAGTCATTTGATTTTGATTTAAATATATTTTTAAATATATACAGGATGTACTAAAGTCAGGGCTTAAATTTGGTACAACCTGTAGTAAGGTGTAGTCTACATATCTGTAAAAATTTTGTATTATTTACACTGTTTAAAATTTCGGTGTAAACTGATTGTGACAACTTTAAATGGTGATAAAAACAACACCATGATATTTAGTAAAAAGCTTACCACAGAACAGAGTTGGGTAGTATTCGAATACTCGGTATTCTGAATACTATTCAGAATACATTTGTGCGGTATTCGAATAGATTTATGTGTTTGGTATTCGGTATTCGACGGAATACTTTTTTGGTCAGTATTCGGTATTCTTTATTCTGAATATCGTTTTGGAATATTCTGGTATTCGAATACCGGTATTCGAATATTCGAATACTGATATTCAAATACCTATATTCTGGTATTCAAATCCTGAATTTAAATACTGTTTGCTTATTTTATGAATATTACGTTACTTTTTATGCATCTTAAGCGGATTAAAACATGTTCGCGGTTGTTTTGCCAACGACAGGGTAAAATTTGATATAAAGTCATATATATCATCATTTGCAAACTAACAGTTTAGGAAGCTAGTTTTACAAATTAAAAAAATGTAATTCAATATGGTTTAAATCTTGCTCTGTTGTTTCTACGGTCCTAATAGGTAAGTAATTGAACAGATATACATTTATTTTTGCAAACAAAAATATATCTTAATTAATTATTTTAACTTTTTGGGGTTTTGTTATTAATAAAACAAGTAACTTGGTACAATATATAAAAAGTGACATTGCAAACTATGTTTTCTATCTATTAGGTTAGACTAATATGTATTTATCTCCATTTTATACAAAAGGGATGTGTATAATAAATTTTATTATGTCAGTTTAAATCATGACTATCTGGTAAATCGTAGATAGTATGTACATGTATCCCCATTCCAAAAGTGAAGTCAATAGTTTAAAAAATAGAAAAGTTATTTTTGGAAAATTCGGGAGACGTCTTGTATGCTTGAAATGATTAGTTTTTAAGCAAGAACAAGGTAGGCCACTGCATTTTTGTTATGGAAAAACGTAGAAAAATTAAAATGAGTTGCTTTTTCAAGAGAAAGGAGGTTTTTTGCTCTTCAGTATTCATGAATACCCAATCGTGGTATTCATGAATACCGAGTATTCGAATACTTTTTTTACGGTATTCAAATACCAAATTTTAGTATTCGACCCAACTCTGCCACAGAATGATTAAATTTGGTGTGAATATGATAATGGAATAGCTCCAAGAAGAATTTAAAACATCATCAAACGGTGTTAAATAAATACAGAACTTTAGAGTAGAAATATGCTCAAGCAATGGAGTGATTTTAACACCATTGTGGTGTGTTTTGTTGAGACAGCGCACGGTGTTCAAATTGTCATGAAATTTTTAACAGTGTAGTCTTTGAATTATAATTGCTGTTTTTAAAAACCTGGATATTTTAATCAGCTTAAAAAACGTCTTATATAACGACAATTCAACATGAGTATGCTATCGAATACTATCCAAAACCAAAAACTTGGTATATTTGCCGACTTCGTCCAGTTCTGGATACAGGATTACATAATTCCATCCTTGTCTAACTTAAGCAAATCCCTACACCAAGTTTCTCACTTTGGATACCTCTACAAAAATCGGAATTACAAAGAATGGTCCCGGAACACTTTACTTCGCCTATTGTTATTCGACGGTGACACTCTTGGCCAGATTTCGTGGGCAATCCACATTGCATCCTTTCATGACAGCGATGTGGAATGACAGAAGTTGCATGGGAATGACGGTTAGAATGCCCTGGAGGCAATCGACCGTTTTTGGTACTTCGAGGTACTGGCTGCCGTAGCTCATTGTTTCTTTGTCGTCTTCTTCGCAAACTATGATTGGGTTGCCGTCACGAGACTTTACCTGAAAAAAATTATAATTTGCAATTAATGATTAATTAATAGTAGGTAGCAATTTTTGTACCAGTTCTTTCCCACCACTAATTTTGGAAGATGAAATTATTTCTACCGCTAAAGGAAAGGCAGAACTATTTGCTAAACAATTTGCTGCCAATTCAACCCTTGACCCTCCCGTAAATCATTCAATTCCAGCGGTTACCCCAGTTCCTCATAAAATGCCCGATATTATTTTTAAGGTAAAACACCTTAAGCGTATCCTTTCTTCCCTTAACACCAAGAAATCGTCTGGGCTGGATGGCATACCAGCAATCGTTTTAAAAAATTGTGCTCCAGAACTTGCACCAATCTTAACTTGGCTCTTTCGAATTTCTTACTACACAGGTATCTTTCCAGAGAGCTGGAAGGCTGCACGTGTTCAACCTATTCCCAAGAAAGGATCTAAGTCTCTTCCATCTAACTATAGACCAATTTCAAGTCTCTCAGTTCTTTGTAAACTAATGGAAAACTTAATTTATTCACAAATTCTTAAGTACTTAGAAAACACAAATTTTGCATGACAGGCAGTATGGATTTCGCCACAAAAGATCTACAGCAGATCTTCTTTCCTTCGTATCACACTGCTGGAATAAGTCTCTAGAGTTTCTAGGTGAGTCCCAGATCGTTGCTCTTGATATATCCAAAGCTTTTGACCAGGTCTGGCATGCCGCACTTCTTAATAAACTTCCCTCCTATGGTCTTTCAACTAAACTCTGCACTTGGCTCTACTAGTTATCTATCTGATCGACGTATATCAGTTATTGTGGACGGCCATTCTTCAAGCTTTCACCAAGTAAATGGTTAAGTCCCTCAGGGCTCAGTTCTGACACCAACGCTGTTTCTTCTTCACATCAACGACCTTCTCTCGTCCACAACTAATTCCATTCATAGTTTCGCCGACGATAGTACCCTTCACTCCAGTTTTCAGGTTCCTAAACCCATCACAAAACCTAACTTGAAAAACAAACGCAAACCGAAGCAAATATCTCTTTCGCAGGATCTTAATTTAATATTGGATTGGGGCGTCAAAAATCTCATCCATTTTAATGCATCCAAAACACAATCATGTTCCTTGTCGCGAAAAGAGTCATCAAATACTCATCCTCTACTTATGAGCGGCCAAGTTTTACAGAGTAAAGACACATTCAATCTTGTGGGCGTCACATTTGAAAGTAACCTTAACTGGCATAAAAACATTGTATCTATAGCCACGGCATCGGCAGCTTCAAAAAGCTTGGATTTCTCTTTCGAGCCAAGAAGCATTTTTCCGCTTCTAATTTATACACTTTATATGTGTCCCAAATCCGACCTCCCTTGGAATATTGTTCTCATATCTGGGGCATGGCGTCCCCCACAACCCTAAGCATTCTTGATTCTATACCTAAAGATTTGAAGGGGTAGGGAAGATTCACATGGAAAGCAGGTTTCCCATTTTAGAAACTCTAGGGATAAAAGAACGAACAAAATGGGAAGTTCGGGGCCGGTCCAGTTGGACCGTATAAGGATGCATATTTGCGGTACCACGAGAATCTCTGATGGAAGCTGCAAGAGGAAGAATTATACTGGACAATTCTCTCAGAGCAGAAGCCGTGCAAGTGCTCTAGAAAAAGGCAATATATACTATTTAGCGTGACATATGCAAAACTGGAATGAAACGAATCTTCCTTTTAAAATTAAGTTGGTTGTGAAATATCTGCAAGGGCCTAATACTATTAAAAACCTGCGGCAACTCCGATTTTAACGAAATTTGGTATACGGGGTTTTTGGCGGCGCTCACGAATCTGAAAGATTTTTTGGCGGAAACTATTCGTTCTCGAGATATTCATCATCAAAGTTCAAATTTGAACCAAGCTTATTTTCACTATATTCCCCCTTCTTTTTGCACACAATTCTTGATTTTAAGCTAAAGTCTCACACAATATTGGATTTTCACCTTTTAAAATCCCATTTTTCTACGTTTTTTACATTATTTTTGGATTAAATTGCGTGGATTTTCTTTGATAATGCAGCAACCATACATACACATAGGGCTTCATGGCACACTGGGATTGAAATGATTCAAAGTATAGCTATGCAATTTAATGCAACAATAATGTAAAATACGTAAAAAAGCGGAGTTTTAAAAGGTAAAAATCAAATATTGTGTGCCACTTTAGCTTTAAATCAAGAATTGTGTGCAAAAAGAAGGGGGAATATTGTAAAAAAGGATTAGTTCTGGTTAGTATAAAGTATGATGATGAATATTTCAAGAACGAAACGTTTCCGCCAAAAAATCTTTCAGATTCGTGATCAGCGCCCCAAAAACCCCCATATAACAAATTTCGTTAAAATCGGAGTTGCCGCAGGTTTCTAGAAAATTACCCTATTAACTAAGGAGAAGGTACTTACTTGTTGTAAAGCATTCATACACTTGGTGTATACAGGGTCTCGCATAACTATCATCAATACAGGCATGGCGTTGTCAATGAGTGCTAGAGGTCCATGTTTCAGTTCACCCGCCATTATCCCTTCGCTATGCATATATGTCAATTCTTTCACTTTCTGCAACATAAAGAAAGAATATTTCAAATAATAAAAAATATTGAAATGATTACATCCACTGTAGGTCTATAGACGTTTCCAGTGCCGTATTATCCATTAGGCTGACTAGGCTACAGCTTAGGGGCACCATGAAAAAATAGGCGCCAGACAGGGCAGTGGGGATATAAATAAAATAGACGCGAAAAGGAGAGAACTTTTATTTTTGGACTGAAATGGAGGTAAGGACCTTTTTTTTATTTTTTATTTTTTTTTTTGCTCTTCAAAAAATTTTTTAGTAGGAAAATAGGCGCTCTGGGAATTGTAGCCTAGGGCGCCTTATACCCTTAATACGGCCCTGGACGTTTCGCTAGTAAAATTTACGAAACTTACCAATGCACCTTCAAGGCAAGTTGCGAAGTTGAATCCTCTACCCATGATAAGCAAAGATTTTTTGTTGTATAAATTTCCTGCCAAAGCTTTAACTTTTTCGTCTAGTTGCAGCACTTTACGTATTTGTTCTTGAAGATTTTTCAAGCCGTCAATAATCTACATAATAAAAAAAGTTTTAATTTGTGTTTTGGTACGGACATTTTACAATATTATTTTATTTGGTAAAAATAACAGTGATAACACTTTTACTGTCTATATTAATGAAAAACTAAAACTTTAAAATTATTAGAACGAGACAGAGTGAGAGAGAGGGGGAGGCAGAAGTATACTTACTTCTTCACGCCTCTTCTTTAAGCTTAATCTATCTTCACTCATAACCAGGGCGAACATCACCAAAGAAATGAACTGACTGGTGTAAGCCTTGGTGGAGGCAACACCGATTTCAGGGCCGGCGTTGATGTGGACACCACAGTGGGACTCCCGACAGATGGAGCTTCCGACTGTGTTGGTGATACCGACGATGAGGGCACCACGTTGTTTGCAGTAGCGCAGGGCCATGAGAGTGTCGGCTGTCTCACCTGTAAAGGAAGAGAAACAAATAAGTTGCTTGCTTGCTTGCTTGAGAGCTACTGAAATTCAACCCCAGTTTGTCAGTTCGGTCGCATCGGCTTCTACATTACATCTCTTATATTTAAAATATTTATTTATTTATTTACAGTAACAATACTTACAGAGTACACACTCCAAATAGTACAAAATATTAACATTACATTACATTTACGTCTTAATATTCGCAATTAACATGTCTTTTAATAGCTATTTATGTATCAAGGGCGTTACTAGGACTATAATGCCCTGAAGGTCAGAAATAGCCCGTGGGCCTCTGGCCCGAGGGCTAGATTTCGACATACAATGCTTTATGTTTTACCCAGAACAGAGTTTTTCAATGACTAATTACATTATTTATTCGCAATATAAAAATAAGTTGCACCTATACCTGTATACGTAAGTAGATAATGCCTGGTGTTAAGTTTGACTTTGATGTTTCTATCAGTTAGTCAGTTGGCATTTTTTATTTAACGATTTGCTCAAAATGGAAGAAATTCCACAAAATATAAGAGAAAAGGCCATAAAAGCGATCGAAAATCTTTTGCCAGTTAAATCAAGGCAACAGTATGATCGGGAGTATGGCATATTTGGTATTTGGAAAGATGCGAACGCAATTCTTCAAATAACCGAAACCGTTTTAATGGCATATTTTCAGGAACTGGTAAGATATTGATTTTATTTTAATACATATCTTTTGTATAAACTTGATCTTTATTGTGAGAGAAATAAAATTGGATAAGCAATAAAATTTCCATATTAGCGCATTAGGGCATTATAAGCGGGCATTATCATAATGCCCTTGGTGTGATAGCAGGTATTATTGCTACCATAACATATTCCGTTTCTAAGGTATTACAAATCAATAATAGATGGGTAAAACATAAAAGAATTAAAACTAACATAACCAAAAATATCAAAACATTAAAAATTCTTTATGTAGTTATTCATGAGTCTATCAGAAAAACGCTGAAATCCATAATTAGTCCTATGTGGTTGAATGTAAAACAAATCTCTACATCTTGTAAACCTACTAGATATTCTAAAACAAATCTTTAATAGCAGCTGGCTACAACATACTTGCCCATTTAGCAGTTTATACAGAAACAATGCCATAGCTTTGTGCCTTCTTTTTCAAGAAATCAATCCCAGCTAACTGAATAAGAATTGTGTATGGTAGTTCTTTATATGGAAATCTTAATTTATACAAAAGCAGTTTTACGAATTTGTTCTGAACTTGTTCCAAACGATGAATATGACAATTGTACTTAGGACTCCAGATAATTCTATTATACTCAAGAACACTACGAACCAAATTGTTATATAAAGATTTTATAGCCCTAAATTATCTGCTTTGCTTTGTATCTTGGCTAGAAACAAGTATTTTGAAAACAAGGCATTAAATTTAAAAATAGCTATTTATGTATCAAGGGCGTTACTAGGACCAATTGTTCAAATAACCGAAACCATATTTTCAGGAACTGGTAAGTTATTGATTTTATTTTAATACATTGTTTAACAAACTTTATTATTTTTAGTCGGAAAAATACAGTCCGAACTCTCTCTGGACCAAGTATTCCACCCTAAGGTCTACGTTGATGGTCTATGAAAATATAGACATTTCGCAATATCATCGTCTCATATCTTTTTTAAAAGTTAAGTCGAAAGGATACGTCCCGAAGAAGTCTAAAGTTTTGGAAGGAGAATAAATATTAAAATTTATTAGGAAGGCTCCTGATGATATCTACTTGGTACACAAAGTCATATTGGTAATGGGTGTTTTTGGAGGTTTAAGACAAGATGAGTTGGTCAAAATGACTATTGATGACATTGAAGATAGAGGAACAGTCTTGGTTATAGGCGCTTTAAATTTAATAAAAAAGTACACAACAATAAGACCAGCTGGAATAAAGGAGCGAAGATTCTTTCTTATCTATAGAAAGGGTCGATGTATAGTACAACCCATTGGAAAAAATACCATAGTAAGCGTCCCAACATTGATCGCAAAATTTTTAAAATTGGATAATGCAGAAGTTTACACCGGCCACTGTTTGCGTCGCACATCGTCAACTTTACTTGTTGAGGCAGGTGCTTCGTGGACTGTTCTTCTATACAAAATAGCGTTAGTGCTACCACCGCTGCTACCATCACAAAAACACCGACCATTCTATAGTGGGATCAGCTACATTTTCCGGGACATTTCAAAATTGTAATTTTTATTTTGGAAATAAAGTTTAATTTTTAGTATTGTTTAAAGAAATATTATTTTTGTATAAACTTGATCTTTATTGTGAGAGAAATAAAATTGGATAAGCAATAAAATTTCCATATTAGCGCATTAGGGCATTATAAGCGGGCATTATGATAACACTATAGCACTAACGCTATAATGCCCTAGGTGTGATAGCAGGTATTATCGCTACCATAACATATTCCGTTTCTAAGGTATTACAGATCAATAATAGATTGGTAAAACATAAACAATATTAGGCATCATTAGCTAACAACCTAAATAAACAAAGATGGGTTGTAGTCAGCCTACTGAGTAATTTTAGAAAAAGCCACGAATTTTAGGTTCTTGGTTATTTATTTTTGAACTGCAGGCACAACAAAACGAAATATTTGATGACGACTACCAAAACACTTAACAAAAGCTATAGACTGACTTTTTTCTTTTTTTTTTGCATAGGCCCAAATCATAAAACTTTTATCAAAAATGATTCTAACTGCAACAATACCAAAGAAAATATCAAAAACAAATGTCATAGTTCTAGTTAACCTGAATTCACCATTCAGATATAGCTCATTTCAGCCAGAGTCGTTTTATGTTCTCATGAGTTTACACTCCTAACCTCCTTAAAGTCCACTTCACCACGTCACAGCGTTTTTTTATCTTACAATCTTTACAATCCACGAAGGCTGAAAGCCTAAATACTAACGTACCGTGGGTGTCTTAAGCAGGGTAAGAGGAAGTTTGTTAACACTCGAAGATTTGGGGGGAGGGAAGACCTCCGCTGGCAGTAGGTTCCACAATCTAGAAAATCTAGGGATAAAAGAACAAACGAAATGGGAAGTTCGGGGCCTGTCCAATTGAACCGTATAGGGATGCATACGCGCGGCACCACGAGTTTCTCTGTTGGGAGCTCCAAGAGGAGGGACTATACTGGATAATTCGTCCAAGCAGAAACCGTAAAAGTATCTATAGAAGCACGATAGATCACCCACAGCTCGACGATGGGCAAGAGAAGGAAGTCTTTGAGTAAGTAAAGGATCATTAATAAGACTAACAGCCCTTCTTTGAATGGCATCAAGAATGCTGAGGGTTGTAAGGGATGCCATTCCCCAGATATGAGAACAATATTCCAGAGAGGGTCGAATTTGGGACACATTAAAAATGTATAAATTGGAAGGAGAAAATACTTTTGGCTCGGAAAAGAAATCCAAGCTTTTTGAATTCGCGGTGGCTATAGATACAATGTGTTTATGCCAGTTAAGGTTATTCTCAAATGTGACGCCCACAAGGTTAAATTTGTCCCCGCTCTGCAAAACGTGACCACTCATAAGCAAAGAATGAGTGTTTGATGATTTTTTTCGCGACAAGGAACATGATTGTGTTTTGGATGCATTAAATTGAACGAGATTTTTGGCGCCCCAATTCAATATCAAATTGAGATCCTGTGAAAGAGATATCTGCATCGCCCTGCGTTTGCTTTCCAAGTCGGGTTGAGAGATTGGTTTGGGAACCTGAAAAGTGGATTGAAGGGTACTATCGTCAGCATAACTATGAATGGGATTGATTGTGGAAGAAAGAAGGTCGTTGATGTGAAGAAGAAACAAAGTTGGTGCTAGTACTGAATCCTGAGGCACTCCAGCATTAATTTCGTGAAAGCTTGACAGCGTGTGATTAAAAAAAAGTTAAGAAATCACCCCACACCCGAAAATACATTTACATCACTTTAAATGTCAGAGAGAAATCCCTCTTTGATCCCCAATGTTTATACCACCGTTTTGTTCCACTTTACTCGCAGTTGCACCTAAAAAGCTATGTAGTCTTCAACGCACATGTTCACTGATCAGAAGCCAAACAGAAACACAAACAAATAAGTTACTTATGCATAACAAAGCAGAAGAGTACTTACCAGATTGTGAAATAAAGAAACACACGTCATCTCTGAACACAGGAGTTGTTCTGTCCAAAAAGTCACTGGCCAATTCTACCATAACTGGCAGCTCTGTCAATTCTTCCAAGAAGCTGTCGAGTGGCGATGGCACTGTGGTAGGAAGTTCCGCAACCAATGAGCATAAGTCTTCGGCACCGTTTTATTTCTGGAATGTGTTCCTTGATTCCTCCCAAAGTGACCGACTGGAAAAAAAGATTTTTTTAAAATTCTCTGTAATTGCTGTTTTAGAGTATAGATGGTGTTTGTGATTTGAGGTGCTATGGTAGAATCTTCTCAATAAAATAAGAAAAAAGTTTGAATATACATGGGTGCAAATTATGTCGTTCTCAGGATACCGGGTGTTAAACTCTTCAAAAAACTGTAAAATTTCGAAAACACTTATTTTAGTGCAAATTGTTAGATTCAACGACGCGACGTATGGACCCAGCGATTCATTCATAATTTTACGATAAACATTAAGCCAACAATCCTAATAGGCAAAGGGGGTAAAGCTAGTAAGAAATGAAAATGGCGGACTTACTTTTTGACCTTGGTTGATAGTATGCACCCAACGACGTTGGTCTCTATTTACCTGTGAAAAGCGAGGTGCGGAAATGAATACCCTTCTACAAACAAAGCACTGCCTACCCATATTGTCTTTAAAAACACTTTCTAATCACCAACAAACACCAGAAACTACACAAAAAACGCATTATAAGCTTTATTTGATCACTTTTGGCTTTCCAAATTGTCAAATGACAGAAACCAACAGAAATGACAAAGCAAAGGGGGCGTCACCCACAAGCGTTTAGGAAGAGTTCATTCATGTTTTATTTACGATGGAGTAAAAATCCCTGGGCGGCGTTCCCGGGATTAACAAATAATCACGCTTTTTCAGAATTTTACTTTTTTAAAAAGATAATAACTTATAATATTTGAATATATTTTTTTATTATGATATATAAAAATGATAAAAACATATGTATTGTTTATTTAAAAGTTATATTAAAAAATTTTTATATTGAGGCTTATCCAACAACTACTTGTGGTTAGTAAGTTTAGAGTGGAAAAATTAAATTTGGCAAACCGCATTTTAGCGCTTTAACTGTGATGTATTGATGACAACAGCTCAAACGTAAACAAACCTGGTCCATACGTCGTTGGTTAGATTCGATATAAAAGTTATTTATTTAAGTATTTATTTTTGATGTTATATACCTGCCAATAAGAAATTAATTTTTAAAAGAAATAATCCATACAATATTTTTATTAAGGTCTAGAAATATGAAACTAAATGGATCTATTTTTTTTCTCTTTAACTAAACACGTTCCAAAAAAATAAAGAGACATAAAAGCTGTATTAAAAAAAGTATAAAAATTTCACACATGCTCACAGTCAGTGGCATACCTTTTTTAGTTAAACATACTTGTTAAGGATCTCCATTCGTCTGTATTTTTTTCGTGTATGGTACGCGATTTCTCCGGCGTTTGTGGACCGATTTTCAAAATTCTTTTTTATTTAAAAGAGTGTCCCTTCCGCGGTGGTCCTATAAAAATAAAACAAGCCAAGACCGCGAGACAGCAAAGGTACTAGACCTATTTGTTTCTCTCTACCGTACGTTGTTCGTGTGGGCAATGCTGCCTCTAGTAGGTATGTGCTAAGATAATAAAGAATGAAGTCGGTAAAAATGTAGAGATCGGGGCGCACATTCAGAATCGATAACCTTGGGGTAGGGACTCTTTGTTTGACCACCGGACAGTGCGGACGTGCGTAGAGAACTACAAAGTTCTTCTCGGAGTGGCGGTTAGAGGTGCCGTACGGGCGTTTTTACCTTCGGAGATCAAGGAAAGATTCACGCTAAATTGACGGCATCTTTCTTCTGGATCTAAGCGCTGTGAGCGAAGATTCCTATAAGCTGGTGGTGAACACAAGGCATTTCTCAAATGGCGGGAAATGGGTGGGCGTGCCATGGGAACTGTCAGTAGTGAAAGTAAGGGTTATACGTGACACCAGTAGCAGGTCTTGTTTTGACAGCCGACAATTTATGCATTGCATCGATTATAGAATTTTTGTGTTTTCTTTTTGGAACTTCTGGAAGCTACGAGTTTGATTATCCAGATTTTCCGCAGACGAAGCCCTGGAAAGCATAGTCTGGAAGGGGAGAGTGGTGGTTTGGACCTGAAGGGACCAAAACCAAGAAAAAAAATGAATAGAATAGAATAACCTTGGGGTAAAATTTACCCTTTTCACAGAACTAAAAGAGGTACTAGTAGTGTTTTTTGATGCACATAAATGTCCAACAGTCGATCACTCACTTGTATTCTATCACTTTCGGTTTAACCGGAAACGAGTGCTACCTTGAAATTTTAAATGGCATAATAGCAATGTGAAGATATTAATAAATCATACCCTGGTTTCGAAATTGACACGTCCTCTCATCGTATTGACAACAGATTCCGGTTGTTCGAAGATTTCTTTTGCATGTAGTAATCGTAGTTTCCTTTCATGATTTGCTGCAGTTCCATCTTGAGGGTGGTAATTTCACGATGGTTGGGGTCGTCACCAGCTTTTCTGACCCTGTGGATGCTGAGGATTCCATTCCTGACGGCGGCAATGTCATCGTCCTAGGTAAAAAATGCCTACAGTCATCTTTGTACAAATTATTCACTGTTAAGTTTTGCTAACAAAAAAACAGTACAAAAATATAATTTTTAAATGTAAACTTATTAGAAATTCAGGTTAAGCGCTCCTATCGGACACTTTTAAACCCTTTTGAGGCTTTTAGACATTTGTTGTCATATTTACTTGCTTTGGTATCACCTTTTTAAAAATATTTTTATGATATATTGGATGAATGCAATAAAAATAAATAATAGTTTAAAAAACTAAAAAAACACGCTTTTATATGCAACCGAACTAAAAATTAGAAAATAATTTTTCATAAAAAAAATATTGTCACTTCAGAGTAAAAAGCGTGGGGTGCTTAATATATTAAATGTTATAATTATTATATTTTCCAATATCTATGAGGGAAAAGTTATGAAAAAATAGTAAAATGCACCCCACGCTTTTTACTCTGAAGTGACAATATTTTTTTTAATGAAAAATTATTTTCTAATTTTTAGTTCGGTTGCATATAAAAGCGTGTTTTTTAGTTTTTTAAACTATTATTTATTTTTCATTTTTAGTTCGATATGCATGTATGTATGTATATGTATGTAAAAATGCTCCAGTTTATTCACTAAAAAATCGTTCGCCATTTTGTCAAGAGTAGCCAAAGTTCCTGAGAAAAGTTTGGGATGTTGTCAAAAGATGGCAACACAGGTGTTGTTTTTATAATATAAAGGAATTTTTTTATCCTGGCGATCCTAACCAGGATAACGGGATACTGTTTGCAGATTATTATTGCATTGTCATGGGTCCTTGATACGTGTGCAAAGTTTCAAAGAAATCGAATAGCTGGAAGTTGGTAAAAATTAGGCTCAAAGATTCCGTTACATAGATAGATAGATAGATAGATAGATAGATGGATAGTTACAACCCAAGTTAATAATAAAAGCGTGTTAAATAGACATCAAGGCAGTCTACAACTTGTGTTACGTGTTTTAGTGGTTGTTATCATGGAGTTTATTAAAAATTCTGCAATGAAGGAAAATGTACAAAGTCGGTTTTGTTGTGTCTGCAGTTCTGCTGATTCTTTATATATTTTTACATATTGGTTTTATTTATGTTTTTAGACAATACCGCCTAATATTTTTTCTGAAATTTAAGTGCTTGTTTTCAAAAATGCTTGCTTGTTCTCGAGACACAATCCAAAAATCGGGTGATTTCTGTTAATATTTTTCGCCATTTTGGATATATATATATATATATATATATATATATATATATATATATATATATATATATATATATATATATATATATATATATATATATATATATATATATATATATATATATATATTTATTTTATTAGCTGATTGCCTATGTTGCCACATTGTGTTTTGTAATCTGAATCGCGAATAACAGAAATTAACAAAGGAATTTTAAAGGTTTGAAGTGATTTAAATATTTTGTTTACCAGTGTATAAAAACGAGAAGGTTTTTATTTTAGCTTATTATTAGATCTGAAAAAAAATGGTAACTTACTTATAAGTAAAAAAATATAGCTTAAGCATAGTTTGCATACTATATTTTCGAAAACAAAAAATATTATATTACTGTCCACAAACCTAAATAAATTAAAGAATGATCAACATTTAGCGATCTGAGTAATTTTATATAACACCACGAAACGTAAGTTTTTGGTTACTTAAACTTGAACTGCAGACACAACATAATCTTTATACTCTTTTAACGAAATTCATAATGACAACCACTGAAACATTTAACACAATGTGCAGACTATTTTGTTTTTATTGTTTATTGCATTCATCCAATTAATCATAAAAATTACTTTAAAATACGTCACTTACTGCAACAACAGCAAGCAAAATATGACTAAGAATTGTCATATTGCCCAAAAAGGTTTTTTTTTTCTTTGGACAAACCACGAAGGCTAAAAGCCTAAATACTAACGTACCGTGGGTGTCTTAAGCGAGGTAAGAGGGAGTTTGTTGACACGGGACTTAAATACTTGAAGATTTGGGGGAAGGAAAGACCTCCGCGGGCAGCAGGTTCCACAACCTAGAAACTCTAGGGATAAAAGAACGAACAAAGTGGGAAGTTCGAGGCCTGTCCAGTTGGACCGTATAGGGATGCATACGCGCGGAACTACGAGTTTCTCTGTTAGGAACCGTAAGTGGAGGAACTAAACTGGACAATTCTTCAGAGCAGAAGCCATGGAAGTATCTATAAAAAGCGATAAATCCCCACAGCCCGTCGATGTGCAAGAGAAGGAAGCCTTTCTGTAAGTGAAGGATCATTAATGAGACGAATAGCTCTTCTTTGAATAGAATCAAGAATGCTTAGGGTTGTGGGGGACGCCATGCCCCAGATATGAGAACAATATTCCAAGGGAGGTCGGATTTGGGACACATATAAAGTGTATAAATTAGAAGGGGAAAATACTTTTGGCTCGAAAGAGAAATCCAAGCTTTTTTGAAGCTGCCGTGGCTATAGATACAATGTGTTTATGCCAGTTAAGGTTACTTTCAAATGTGACGCCCACAAGATTAAAGGTGTCTTTGCTCTGTAAAACTTGGCCGTTCATAAGTGGAGGATGAGTATTTGATGACTCTTTTCGCGACAAGGAACATGACTGTGTTTTGGATGCATTAAAATGGACGAGATTTTTAGCGCCCCAATCCAATATTAAATTAAGATCCTGCGAAAGAGATACCTGCATCGTTCTGCGTTTGTTTTCCAAGTCAGGTTTAGTAATGGGCTTAGGAACCTGAAAACTGGAGTGAAGGGTACTATCGTCGGCGAAACTATGAATGGAATTAGTTGTGGACGAGAGAAGGTCGTTGATGTGAAGAAGAAACAATGTTGGTGCCAGAACTGAGCCCTGAGGGACTCCAGCATTTACTTGGTGAAAGCTTGAAGAATGGCCGTCCACAATAACTGATATACGACGATCAGATAGATAACTAGAGAGCCAAGTACAGAGTTTAGTTGAAAGACCATAGGAGGGAAGTTTATTAAGAAGTGCGGCATGCCAAACCTGGTCAAAAGCCTTGGATATATCAAGAGCAACGATCTGGGACTCACCTAGAAACTCAAGAGACTTATTCCAGCAGTGTGAAACGAAGGACAGAAGATCTGCTGTAGATCTTTTGTGGCGAAATCCATACTGCCTGTCATGCAAAATTTTGTGTTTTTCTAAGTACTTAAGAATTTGTGAATTAATTAGTTTTTCCATTACTTTACAAAGAACTGAGAGAATTGAAATTGGTCCATAGTTAGATGGAAGAGATTTAGATCCTTTCTTGGGAATAGGTTGAACACGTGCAGCTTTCCGGAAAGATACCTGTGTCGTAAGAAATTCGAAAGAGCCGAGTTAAGACTGGTGCAAGGTCTGGAGCACATTTTTTAAAACGATTGCTGGTATGCCATCCAGCCCAGACGATTTCTTGGTGTTAAGGGTTCCAAAAGTTTCCGATGAGGGCGCTAAATTGCAATTGTAACGTTGCCAAGTTGCTTAATTTTAGTTGCCAATCATCACGATAATGATTAAAAAACAGATGTTTTTTAACGTCATAGAAAAAGAAAATAGTAGACCCTGTCCAGTAATCAAATTCACTTCATGATAATAACACTTTTTAAACCTTTTAAGGAGGTTCCTTTTGACGAGTCTACCACGAATATTCATACCTCCATATATGGAAGCGGCGCTTTAACTCAGCCTGTCAACGCATCACTTTTTTATCGGATAAGTTTACCACAATGTTTTATATGCAATTTTTAAACATTGTGCCAAAATCGTAAGTGTTACAGTCACGAAACCATAAGGCCCATGGACATGTTTTGGGTATCAGATTGGGCGGGTTTAGTAACTGTAACCCTTACAATTTTTGGCGTAATGTTTAAAAATTGCATGTAAAATATTTGTGGTAAACTTGTCCGACAAAAAAGTGACGCGTTGCCCGGTCCGACACCCGAAATATTGGACATTGACAGGCTGGGTTAAAGCGCCGCTTCCATATATGACGGTAGACTCGTTAAAAGAAACCCCCTAAGGTTTTAAAAGTGTTATAATTTCATTACTGGACCCAGGGACTATAGTGTTTAAAAGCTTTCCTTACCTCAAAATAAATTACACGGTTGGTGTGCTCGATAATGGCGGAAGCGTCTGAAGCGAAGAAGTATTCCACTTGTTTGTCTTCCAGAGGCTCAAATTCTGTCGAGCCGGTTCTGGGAAGAGTTGGGAATTCGGCACGTCCATGAGGTCTGTGGTCTACAATGAGACAAAATAGTTTTTTTTAAATGGAAATATGGAAAAGCCAAATAGCGTTTGATCCTTCACCTTAGGCAGAAATAAATGAGTTGTTTATTTATTATCATTTTTACAGTGTGGACCAAAAGTTTTGCAAAGTGTCGAAATATTCTTTGAAATATGGATTTCTTAAGAAAATTTTGCTCTTGGTAAAAAGGGATGATTCCAGATTTCACTTCCAGTAGCGCAAACTTGGCCTATCAAACGCCAGCTGGCTTGCGTAAAGCTTACTTCAAATATTTACAAGATGCGAATTACGAATTACGTTACGTGTTCTAATTGGTCAATTTCGAATAAAGCGAAAAAAATTTACATTGGTAAAAAAATATTTTAATTAATAGTTAAATACATCACTAACCCGGGTAAATGAAAATTTTAACGAAATTGTGCGAGGTTTTTTGTAAATAATTTTTAAAGTTGATTATTATATATTTCACAATTTGCGAGTTCAGACAACTTCACAATGTTGCCAGTGCTTATGTGAAAAGCGTCACGTTAAATAAATATGCCAACAAAGGAAACAGCAATGGAAAAGGAATGTCGTAGCTTGTATCTTTTGTGACGTAGGCACACTCCAACTACGTCATCGGTCTATGCGGCGTTTTAAATAAGGTGTTCCGCAATTTGTAGGTCAAATTTGCGATATTAGAAGCAAAATCTGTTCGCGTACGTAAGTCTATGTGTGGTTTTAGTCTTACATTAGGTGAATGAAGTTAGATATAGTGATAGTGCATCTTGTGGGAAGATGGGCATTTAAAACTCTTCCTCAAATGAAGCAGGGCTCAATATGTCATCAAAACTACAGCTTTATAGGCACAGTTGTACAAAGCAGGTTTAAACACAGTTCTACTGAACTGAGATCTAGCCTTTGAACTTTCCGCAGAATCTTAATATTTCTGTCAGTGTCAAGGAATTGAAAGAAATTAAAATTTTACGGACAGTTCAAAGGCCTGACCTCAGTTCAGTAGAACCCAGTTTAAACCAAAGTCGGTCTATATAAGGTCACGACATTCGGCCATATTGCTTTGACGTGTTATGACGTCACATCTCCCATTTTCCGGACATGTGTTCAGTGCCAGAGATATACAGTTTATTGTATTAGTAGAACAACCGTTTACACAACAGTTTTTAATTGTTATTAAGTTGTAAATTATTTTACTTCAAATAAAAAACATTTGGAATTACATCTTTCAACAAATATCACTTCCAAAACAATGCAAAATTAAATGCGCAAATTCTAGACGCCACTGGATTGATCATCAGCTTTGATTTTACCCAGTCTTGCCAACTTTTCTCCGTGGAGTGCCCTTCCTTGCGTCCCCGACCTCGAACCGCCTTAAAGTTGAGGATATGTCGCAACCTTATAAATATAAACTAACCTTCGTTTAAACCTGCTTTGTACAAGTGGGCTTTAGTAGTTTAAAGTTTATTGTTTATTTATTTACTTTTTTATAAAACTAACTTCTAATATGCATCAACTTTTATATAAAAAAATACAACTTTCTAAGAAATCATAATAAAAAGTTTTTCCTTTGATGCACACTTAAAGGACCACAATGTATACCGGGTCTCGGCAATTTTATTAAACAAGCCATTACTCCCAGATGTCCTAGAATATTAAACAAATCAAAATGAGATTTAATATACAGGTGGGAAAACGAACTGGCTGACCATAGGAAATTAAAAGCATAGGAAATATTCGAAGTGGGATGTGTGTTGTTCTCGTCGCCGTCCAACGAAAGACGGAAGCGGATGTAAGCCAGGAGACCCTGATTTCCTTCTGCTCAAAGTGGCGCGCTCGTTGCAGCGGTGAATTGTAGGAGAGTACATAGTAGATGTGTGGAAGGGATTCAATGCATGATTTGCCTATGATCGATAGTTTGGTTTTCATACCGCTAGAGAAATGGTATGGAAAGAGAAGAGTTTTTTCATATTTTTCACTTCTCCAGCCACTTCCGGTTTAACCGGAAGTGACTCCATTTTTCTTTAATGGAACACCCTGTATATTTTAACATTTTTGAAATTCTGAGACAGTTCTAAATCAGAATGTGACATGTTTACAAGTTTTTACGTCCACTAGATTTTTTATATGCATGGTGAAAATAATAGGACTCAAAGTCTCATTCTGATAAATATCTGATACTGTAGAAGTTATGGCTTGTTTGGTAAATTTGTTAACACCCGGTATATAATTTTTTATACATTTTTAGCAATAAGGGTAAATAAGCATGTAAGTAAGCATGAAAATTTCTGACTCATATGTTGTCAGAGAACCTATATTTACCAAAAAGAAAAATTTGTTTGTTCTCGACTAAATTTTGGTACCTGAAACCATTTTTTTAAAGCATATATCACTAAACAATATGGGCAAAAACACATACCAGAACCCAGACTAACCAACACCTGTACCTACCATAATAAAGTGGACCTAAAAAGCTTTGGTCCAAATAATACTTCTATATATTAACACCTATGCAGCCTTTATAAAATATTCAACATAATACACACAAGTAGCAATTTTATATTTAAATTATTAAAACATGATATTAACACTGTTTAAACACCTAAACAAAGCCATAAAAAAACCTCTACCTCACTACATGTACTTACTACCATTATACCAATAAAGTAGGAGAAAAACCTGTATCAAATTTTGTCCTTCACCAAAGTACACAAGTTTTCACTTAAAAAGAAGCAGATTCTTCCACTAAAAGTTAGTTTTTCAAGTCCTAAAGCAGTTGGATTAAGTTAGGTCTGTTTATTAAAAATATATTGATAAAAAATCTATCTTATTTGTGTGTCTATAGTTTGACAAGGAAATTGACACAAAAATATGCAACTAAGTTAACTATATTCGATTAATTTTAGTTTGATGTTGACGTCAGCAAAAACAACTGAACCAGAACGTATGTCATTGGCCCAAAAATTCTATATCCATGGTTACAAACACAATTGTCCAATGACGAGACTTCTTTTTCATTTGTTTTTGCAGCCAATTATAATGTGTTGATATCATCTTTAATAAACAGACCTTTAAAAGCCGTTAAAAAAATGTCAAAAAGTAACTACCTGGATCGATTTCAGCGTCTGCTTGCAACAAGGTCCCAGGAAAAAATAAAAAGGAAAAAAAACAAACAAAAGATTAAAAAACAAGACAAAACTGAAACTAGGTTACTTGTAACTTTTAAAACAAACAAAAATAAAGTATAGTAAGAACATTTTAAAAGCGCAAATTCGGTACCCTTTGAAAATAATACAAAAAAACATAAAAAAGGCCGCCTGCAATCGGACTATTTTATACAAAGGCGCCGCTATCCTTTACAGCGACGCGCCGATACACTATGGGATAGAAATCCATTATTTTGGCCAAAAACAACTTTGAAATTTTAATGGCTCATGCTGTGTATTTCAAAGTAGATACTCCAAACTATATGTACGGAAAATTATACAAGGATATGACGACTTCTATTGGGGTAATAAGAAACTTGAAAATGTATTTTAAGTAAACATAAATATACAACATTTAATCTACTTAGTTTATTATTAGCCTTGTTTACTAAAAAAGGTAAAAGAGTTTAAATAATAAGATCTATTGTTGTGTTTCCGATGCAGTCACGCGAAGTCTCGCTACTTTTGTCAAAGATTTTTTTACCTTTTTCTTTATCAGTTTTTGTACTTACAATTGCCTTCCTACTTTTGCTACTTCTGAGTGTAAGGACAAATACAAGATTTTTTATAATATACAAGGTTTTCCATTTTAAAATTTAATATGTTTTGTCCTACACTGTATATCCTAAAAGATAAAAGCATTCTGATGAAAGATATGGATTTTACAGAATCTACCCAATAAAACAGTGTTTTTATTTATTTTATACGTTAAAAAATAAAAAAAGTTGGAAAGATGTATCTCTATTACGCTTCTAAGAATAATTTAAAAATATTTTTCAGATTTGGATGGTCATATTTCCGAAACTAATTGAGATAGACACATCAAATGTAGTATTTTTTAAAGCATTTTAAAAGATTTTTTTGTTGGTGATATAATATTCAGGGTATTTCATTTAAAAAATAATACCCATTGTCGTACCCTGTATATTATATGAGTTAATAATCATCGGATTACTGATTAGAATACTACCGAATTAACCAAACAAGCTGACATTTTAGTTTATTTTGTACAATTAAAAATAATAATGTTAAGGGGGTGTAAATTTATAATAACATACAATCAGTTTTAGGTTTCCAAAAAGCATTTGTAATAATTTACAATATTTTTCCAGTATAAAGCACCTCATTTTAAGTTAGATTGGTAAGTTTCAGAATTTTGACCAAAAAATTAATTTCTATCCCATAGTGCAATGACCAGCTGCATCAACCGGCATATCATAAAAGAAATATAGCAAAGACGGCCGCGAAGACAAGCATGGCGCTTTATTTGCTTTAAACTTTTTGTGATTTTTTTTCTTATCAAAGAGCACCGAATTTACATTTTTAAACTGTTCCTTCTATACGCAAAAACTTGAAAAACCTGATTTTTCTCCAAGAGTAAACTACCTTTATTTTTTATTTTTAAGCAAAATATCATTTAGAAAATTTATTTAGAACAGCATTTTGAATGACTTTATTAATGATACGGGGGTATCAAAAAGTTTAATAAAACTGATTTTGGAGTCATCAAAATTGTTTTTAATTTTTATGGCAAAATGACCTTAAAAATAACCATAATTTTTTTAAACACCTGATCTCTCCAAATTCCTACACAACACAATTTTTCAACTGTAAACGAATGTTATCAAGGCGTTTTTGCCAAATTATGGAGTACAATACAATTTTGTATTATTGTGGTTATTAAATACAAACATTATTCTAAATAAATTTTTTAATGACTTAAAAAATGAAAAATAAAGGTAGTTTACTCTTGAAGAAAAACCGCGTTCTTTATGTTTTTGCGAACCCTGTATACAAAATGAACAGTCTGTATAAAAAAAAACTTCCTTTTAGCCGATATCTGTTTTAAAAAGCCCTGTATACAGTTTTAATATAATTATTTTTATTTGTTTAAAAAGTTAACCAAAAAAGCTACAAAAAAAAATAACATATGCAAACAAAACTAAATGCTTTATCTTTCTATATTTAAACATGCATTTTTAGAAATTTTCTGCAATCTTTTTAAAATACTACATAAACATGAATGTTTAATTAAAAAACCACGTAACAAGTAATTTGTAAACAAGATAAAGCATCTTAATTTGTCTAAAACATGTTGATTTTAATAAAATTACAATATGACATTATCTTAATATACTTTACATGTTTAAAAACCATTTAAGTTTGAGTGAGTAATATAAAAAAAACTAAATATAATTGATTCCTAATAGCTATTTATGTATCAAGGGCGTTACTAGGACTATAAATAATGCCCTGAAGGTCGAAATAGCCCGAGGCGAGGGCTAGATTTCGACCTGATGGGCATTATAGTCCAGTAAAGCCCGTGGTGCATACAAAGCTTTATGTTTTACCCAAAAAGAGTTTTTCAATGACTAATTACATTATTTATTCGCAATATAAAAAATAAGTTGCACCTGTACCTGTATACGTAATTAGATAATGACTGGTGTTAAGTTTGACTTTGATGTTTCTATCAGTTAGTCAGTTGGCATTTTTATTTAACGATTTGCTCAAAATGGAAGAAATTTCACAAAATATAAGAGAAAAGGCCATAAAAGCGACCGAGAATCTTTTGCCAGATAAATCAAGGCAACAGTATGATCGGGAGTATGGCATATTTGGTATTTGGAAAGATGCGAACGCAATTCTTCAAATAACCGAAACCGTTTTAATGGCATATTTTCAGGAACTGGTAAATTATTGATTTTATTTTAATACATATGTTTGTATAAACTTGATCTTTATTGTGAGAGAAATAAAATTGGATAAGCAATAAAATTTCCATATGAGCGCATTAGGGAGCTTTATATAATTTTTTTCAAAATGTCATTCGTTTTCGAGTTACAAGCCGCCAAAGTTCAATTTTTATTTTGGTTTTTTCGCCATATTGCATTTATCTTTTACCCAATCCAGTTGATATTTGGCACACAAATCGAGCTTTGCAGATTATAAAATTTTAAGACAAAAGTACTTTTTTAAATACCGCCAGAGGGCACTTTACCTAAAACTTAAAATTTATTTACATCATAACTTTTTTATTTTGACAGATACCGCAAAGCTGGGGGCGCCGTTTTATAGACAATCAAAAAATTAAAAATAAGGTACTCTTTATTAGAGTCGATAAACCTCACCGTTTAGGCACCAATAGACATCAAAGTTTTCATCAATTTCAATCAAATTACCTACATACATACAGGGTGCCCAGTAACCTTTCTTATTAAATATTAAATACCCTTTACTAGGGGTAAAAAAATATTATTTTTATATAGCCACTTTGTTTTTTTTAAACCTTAACACCCCATATCTTGAGAACAAAGAACAGACCCAGGTTTATATATTTTTTGTTTAAAAATAATCCAAGGAATCGTCCCTCTAACATTCAGCAGCTTTTTTTAACACCCTGTATAAGAAATGTGAAACAGACCAGAATATTATTAACACTATACTATCAACATGTTCTAGACATAAACAAAACAACATACCTAAGAGACAAAAAACAAAATACACGAAAAATAATAAAAATAAAAACATAAATATTAAAAAGGAAAAAATATTAGTGGAAAAGAATATCTACCTTTGGGGGAAGGTGGAGGTTCATCTATTTGCCATAACAGTCCAGAGAAGGAACAAAGTACCAAAACAAACATTTGGTTAATACACAATAAATATATATAAGTTAAAACAAAAAACATCACACTAAAATAATTTAAGAATAAATATATAAATAAATACAGGCTATGCCAGTATTTTTAGACTTAAATACATTTTCAATTATTTTAAAGGATACCTACAAGTTTTTTCTTTGGAAATAGAGAATTATTGCAAGTTGCCTTATTAAGCTCGGGAATTATTAATACCGACTTTAAATATAATTTTTGACTTATTAAAAAATAATAATAAGAAAATGCAAATGACGCCCTCTAGGGTCCAAACTAAACAACTTTGTATTTAAATAAGTTAAGGCCAAGGAATTTATGGTCTTTCTTTGTAACACCATTTTATAACCCCTTGTATATTTATTTAAACAGGTTATTTTAGAGGATGCAAGGACTGGCTCCTTTAAGTTTTTTACCTTGGTTGATCACTCCTCTCTTGTTATAGAAGTCCGCTATGTACAGGGTGGCCCACCATATTCGACACGGTCTGTAGCTGGATAACCATGGGGTTTTTAAAAAAATTAAATACTGAAACATATACAGGTCGGATAAGGCCACAGTATAAAATTGTTTTAGTCTATACAGGGTGTCTCAAAAAAGTGTGACGTATCAAAGTTATATTTTTTTAAAATGGAACACCCTATATTTTATGACAGTTTTAGATTCTACTTTAAAAAATAATTCAAGTTTGTTTATAGTACTAAGTGTCTAATTTTATTCGTTTTTGTGATATTTGATTTTTTGAAAAATGCAGAGGTAAAATTAAATTGATTTTACTTTAACACTTTAAACTTTAAAATGTGTAACAAGATTAGAAAAGTCTGCCATATCGTACGTAGGTCATATCGAGATCATAGATTATACGGGGTGATCAAAAAATAATTTCAATTTTTTAGAAAGTCAAATAGCAATATCTCTCTTATTTTAAATGGAACACCCTGTACCACATGATGACAAACCAAATGCTCTTTTAAATGGTGTATAGGTTGCCTATACCTATCTTTTATACTTTTTAAGTAAATTCCGTTTTAACATATTTTTATTCCAAATGTCTATTTAAATGTAAGTAGGCTGGGATATGCTATGCCTATTTACTAGGCCGTTATTGCAAAATGTAAATTTGTTGGAAAAAAGCACAAAATTAAAGATTTTGTATTATCTGCCACTATTTTTAAAATTCACAGAAAAAATTCATTAGTTGCTTATAATGCTACTTCCAATAACACTTATTTCAGCTGAATGTGGTAATGATAAAACTTGTGTTTTTAAACAATCCTAATAACGCCTCTGGTCAGTTATGACGACATTCTGTGACACTCGTTCCTTCCATTACCCATAATCACTGTGCCAAATTTTTTAAAGCAACTATTAAGGTTATCTAATGGTTTCTCCTGGAATATTTTTCAGGATTAACTCTAGACTAAATTAAACCATTTTTTCACATCCTACCAGTATTATATCATCTTGTTGTTGTAGAAAAAGGGTTTTTATTTAAAATCATTGAAATTTCTTTTAAACTGACTAAAACACTAGTAATCAATAAATGGTCGGTGTTATTTTCTTAAGAAAAATATTAATGGCTGCTATGTCACATAGTCATGTCACAAACTTTAATTTAAATAAACATTTGGACTAAAATTTGTAAAAACAGATTTTACCAAAAAGCACAAAAGATAGGTATAGGCAACCTATACACCATTTGAAAGAGTATTTTATTTGTCATCATGTGACGTAAAAAATACAGGGTGTTCCATTTAAAATAAGAGAGATATGGCTATTTGATTTTCAGAAAAATTGAAATTATTTTTGATCACCCTGTACAATATTTGATCTTGATTTGACCTACGTATGATATGGCAGACTTTTTCCAATCTTGTTACACATTTTAAAGTTTAAAGTGTTAAAGTAAAATAAATTTAATTTTACCTCTGCATTTTCAAAAAAACAAATATCACAAAAACGAATAAAATTAGACACTTAGAACTATAAACAACCTTGAGTTATTTTTAAAGTAGAATCTAAAACCGTCATAAAATATAGGGTGTTCCATTTAAAAAATATAACTTTGATCCGTCACACTTTTTTGAGACATCCTGTATAGACTAAAATAATTTTATACTGTGGCCTGATCCGACCTGTATATGTTCCAGTATTTACTTTTTAACACGCTTTTATTAACTTGGGTTGTAACTATCTATCTGGCTGCCTATGTAACGGAATCTTTGAGCCTAATTTTAACCAACTTCCAGCTATTCGATTTCTTTGAAACTTTGCACACGTATTAAGGACCCATGACAATGCAATAATCTGCAAAGAGTATCCCTTTATCTTTTTTTTAATCGGCAGGAAAAAAATTCCATTATATTATAAAAACAACACCTAGGATGCCATCTGTTGGAAAAATTTCAAACTTTGCTATTAAATGAAGAAAAAATTTTTAGTGGATTGCAAAATGTTGGCAACGGTCCAAACATTGCCTGGATTGCCATCTGTTGGCAAAATTTGAAACTTTGCTACTTAATGAAGAAGAAATTTTTTAGTGAGTTGCAATCTTTTGCAAATTTTAAAATTTGCTACCATTGTCATTTCATAGGGGCTGGTTATTTTCTTTTGCTGCTTAATTAAATAGTATGTTCTAATTTACTGTTATATTAAGAATTTTGTGCAATATAACGAACTAAAAAATGAAAAATAATTAATAGTTTAAAAAAACTAAAAAACACGCTTTTATATGCAACCGAACTAAAAATTAAAAAATAATTTTTCATTTAAAAAAATATTTTCACTTCATAGTAAAAGCGTGGGGTGCATTTTACTATTTTTTCATAACTTTTCCATCATAGATATTGGCAAATATAATAATTATAACATTTAATATATTAAGCACCCCACGCTTTTTACTATGAAGTGAAAATATTTTTTTTAATGAAAAATTATTTTTTAATTTTTAGTTCGGTTGCATATAAAAGCGTGTTTTTTAGTTTTTTAAACTATTAATTATTTAAAAACCTAATGGTTATCCAGCTACAGACCGTGTCGAATATGGTGGGCCACCCTGTATACAGATTTAAATGACCATATTTCAGAAACTTTTAAAGATAGTGTAGTTGTTGATATACACCTACTATATATCTAAGTCTAAAAATATTGACTTTCTTATAAATTACAATGGGTATTTACAGTGAGTGATTATCATACAATGGTTTCCAAAACTAAGCTGTTAGTTTTTTCTAGGAACAGCTAAGCTATTTTAAGGTAAATAGAAAAAATGTAATCCTGTTTTTTTTGTTTGAAAAATGTACAGAGTGAGAACTAACGCATATACCATCACATTTTACATTAAATGTAATTTTGATTTAAGAAATTTTATGCCAACGTAGAAGGTATAACGCAGTAGTCCGCAGGCAGAAGGTTTCATAGTTTAGAGACCTTAGAAGTTAGGAAGAGGATAAGTGGGAAGTTAGGGGCTTATCCGGATGGACCATAAAAGGATACATAAGAGTGGCACTTTGTGTTGTTCTTTTGGGTGAAGTGAATTATTCTGGCTAATTCTGCACAGAAGGACCAAAATAGCAATGGAATTACCCGCAAAAGAAGGATAGCTCTGCTACTTTACATAATTCAAGTAGGTAGTTTATACTTCACTGTTAACATAAAATTTCTTTGTCTTTTAATTTAAATAGTAATATTATTTAATGCAATATGAAGGAGTAGCTCATAGCTACAATTATAATTTTTAAGTTCTATCGACAGAACATTAATTGGTGAAAAATTCACCCTGTATATTAAAGATTTTTGTATTTATGTTAATAGAAGCCTCTGTATTTAATAAAAGCTGTAACTTTGTTTTGTTAGGTTCTTTATTTATTGCACGGAAAGCAAATAATGTAAAAAATATAATTTTAAAATCAACCTGAAAATGAAAATGAAATTTCGAAGAAAGGATGCACTTTCCTATATGTTTTCTTCTTTTTTGATAGAAAATATGAACCCATTTCTGTTTCGGAGCAAAAAACAAATTGTGTTCGTCACTGAAATGAATGGTGGAGGGGAGAATAACCATCTTTTATGGCGGACAAGTTGAAAAAGTGGCCATCGGAATGTAGCAAATTGGGATGGCGCCATAGTAGTCAATGGAGGGATTTTGATATTTCTTTCCTTTTTTATTTAATATCTATCTGTCCTTTTTCATTTTGTATCTCACTCTAATAATGCATGCTCATTGGTTGAAAAATCTCCTCTGGCTACTGTGGCGCCACCTTAAGTTGCTCCTTTCGACGGACACTTTTTAAAACATTCAGATGGTTATCCTCCCTCGACCATCCATAGTCACTGACTCGACGATCACCGCATTCTAGCACAAGAAAAGGACATCCTTAATATTAACATGTAAATTAGTTGTTGAAATTAGTAACTAGCTTAAACTATTAGTAAGAAAAAGAAAATTAGCACGTTAATAAGCTTAGAAGTCTAAGTGCATAAAGTTAGTTTCTTATCTACTCTATATTCATGCAACAAAAAAAATCATGCATCATGCATCACAACATATTTCAAAAAAACTAAAACCTACTTGATGTTACCCAATTACCCGTTTTTATATCCTTGATAACCGCAAACCTAATCAGAAATTATTTTTCAGAAAAGGTTAGCACAAATACCCTATTACCATTATCTAGCTATAGATAGTAAAACAGAAAAAATACATATTAAATTAATATGCTACATAACCATCCTTATTTCTATTGTTTTTTTCTTAAATAACTTCTTTCTAGTAATCGCCAGGAGCTTAAAAATTATGTGCAACGTGAGCCCTATTGATTTAATATTTTCCTCAATAGAACGCCCAGTCGTCACTTTGTCATTTAAAGTTATCAATGATATGTTAAAACATGCAGATTTTGCTCATATACTGTTCGCCCAACGAGTCTAGCTCGATTAAAAGAATGCGGACAAAAAATGTGTTGGTTTTAAGATGTTGCCAGTTTTTCATCCTAATAATCCTAATTTACCTGTTTTAATTTTGTTATTGTTGTTATTTTGGATTCCTTAAAGTGATTTTATTTTATCGCACATACATCATTTTCTTAAAAAAACCAAATATTATATTAACTATGGTTAAATATGTATATCGCCCCAACATATCCCTACATTTTCATTAGTCTGGCAACAACGCCTTTCGGCAAACAGAAAGCCTTTCACAGATTGGTGCCCGACGAGACGAGCCTCCAAAGCACCCTCGAATGATATTCGAGAAGGTCGAATTGCTCTTTGTTTGACCTCCGGACAGTGCGGACGTGCGTATAGGACTACAAAGTTCTTCCCAGAGTGGCGACTAGAGGTGTCGTACGAACGTTTTTACCTTCGGGGATCAAGGAAAGATTCACGCTAAATTGACGGCATCTTTCTTCTGGATCTAAGCGCTGTGAGCGAAGATTCCTATAAGCTGATGGTATCCTGTTTGGTGGTGAACACGAGCTATTTCTCAAATGGCGGGAAATAGATGGGGGTGCCATGGGAACTGTCAGTAGTGAAAGTAAAGGTTATACGTAACACCAATAGCAGATCTTGTATTGACAGCCGACAATTCATGCATTGCATCGATTGTTGAATTATTTGTTTTCTTTTGGAATTTCTGGGAGCTACGAGCTCGATTATCCAGATTTTCCGCCGACGAAGCCCTGGAAAGCATAGTCCGGAAGGGGGAGAGTGGTGGATTGGACCTGAAGGGACCAAAACCAAGAAAAAAATAGAGAGAGAATAGAGAAGGTCGATTTCTTCCCCTGTCCCTTCAAGCGTCCTAGTTCCATAATCAGTGGACGAACAGTAATATGGTTCGAAATTTCGTCAGAATATACCTGACGATTCGGGTTTTCGAATGGTAGCGAAGTCCTCACCATATAATGCAGAGTTAAAGAGTGAATAGATTTCGATTTATTATTCCAGAAAGCTTAAGGATGTTCCATGGAATGTAAAGGACACCAATAGTCAACGGCTATTGATTTCCTTCTCACTCATTAGTGATGAGTCTTCCTTATACCGACTATAGCTCACCTGTTTCCACTCACATGGATCATTGAGTCACTAATTTCAAAAATTATTATTAAAAGAAAAGGAATACCGCTGTTTATGTTTAATTTTGCAAAAAATTACTTGTTATATCTTCAATTATTAATTCTTAGTTTTTGTAAACAATCCTAAGAAAAGTATGGTTGTTATTTCGGCATAGGAAATACGCGTTAAATGTACGATGCCTTAACTGTTAAATTGAATTAAAACGCGATTCGCTGCCGTTCTTAAGGATTTGTTTGAGAAAACTTGTATCATATGAAAAGTTTCTTAAAATGTATCCAAAGATTATCGGAAAGGAATAATTTAAGATAAAAAATAACAAAATTTGTTGTAAAAGAAGTTATTTTAGAAAAACTAACATAAAATTCTAATTTCATCACCCCGTCAATACTAATTTGACAGCTCATTGAACTTGTAACTCATTGTCGACTGACTCAACTTTGAAAACACCCTTCGTACCTAAATTAATTCAGGTTGATACTGTTTATATACCAACTGTCAACAAATAAGGATGTTTACTGAAATAGATTGAAAATCGATAAATGTTACCTTTGCCATATAAAATTGGGATATGGTCAGTGGCCAACCTGGTTTTTGTCTTGATACCGACCAAGAGTGGGGAACCACGTCTGGTTGCCACGCATTCTCCTGGGAAGTGTTTTGACTTGAAGCAAAGAGCAAATGCTCCTTCCTAAAATAAATAAAAAAATATATTTGTATTTGCAAAAATTGTTCCCTGTAGCGCATTGAACAGAGTCTTTGATTTTTAACCCAGAAGACCTGGGTTCGATCCCCATCCAAAAGCAATTAGGTAGTAGTACCACAAATTATCAGAATATACAGATGCGAAAGTGCGGCAAATAATGCTTACTTGTTTCTATGACTTTGAGAAAGAATAAATGGAACATCTGCACCAATGTATGGATCGTAATATTTTTAATTTGTAAAGGTTAAACCGCACCAAGGCGCTAAGGAGGGATAGACTTTTATAGTAACTAATTATGCAGCTTGTTTTATGTGTGGAAAACGAAACAAAACAAAAATACTTTAATTGGGAATTTACAAACTAAAAATTTTACCCACTCTTTGAATGGTAAAATATTATTAGTAGATGTCACGTTTGGATCAACCTGTAATAACATGTCTATACCTGGTTGCACAAAACATTTTTAAAAACGATTAAACTAATGGGGGTTTAGAATGTTTAACAAGAAGCAATTAAAAAAAAACCTTGCCTAAAAACTACTTATTAAATTAATTAATGGTATTCCGTTTTTTAGTTTAATTGTGTATTAAAAAGTTTTGTGTAACTAGGGATTAAAACAGAATAATTGAAAGCCGAGTAACACAAGTTTCTAAATAAACCCCGACGCAATCTTTTAAAGCAATGCAGATGTTGCCTTAGTAATACCCAAACCTAATTGATTTGTTTTTTTAATACTGAAAAAACACCTCATTTTTTAAATTTGAAATATAGCCTTTTAAATGGCAATGCGGCTATAAATAAAAAAATATTTTCCTCTGTTTAGGCACATACTGATTAATATCAATAACTTTAGTAACATATCTAAGTAATTTGTAAAAGCTTTGTATTTATGTTAAATAGTCTTAAAATAATAGTGGTCCTTTGGGAATCTAAAAAGTGATCCGCTCCCGGTGATGGAGGAACAGAATAAATATACACATTTATATCCCATATTAAACGGTAAAAAATTTTACGACATTACACTTTAATAATAAAAAACATAAAAGTTCACAAACAACTAAACACAGTTAACTAACTTATGCTCACGTTCTACACCAACCAAAGTATGGGATTAACTGACACCTAGATGAGCATTAGGTCACGTACTAAATCGTGGGGTGTATATCCACCACGCAGTGGGAGGGTTGATAGTGATGAAAGATTTCAACGAACACGCTTAGTTTCGCATCTGGGTATTCTGATAATTTGTGGTAGTACCGCTAAAACTGCCTGTTTATTTCTTAGAATAAATAAAAAAAGAAAAAATAATAAAATAACTAAATAAATCAAGCAACTCGCGAACTGCGTCGAGCAACAAAAAAGTGAGGTTAAAAATTATCAGCTGATACATAGGATTAAATGCATCGAATTTTCTTACCCACATTTATAATGACGTCATTTTTAAATACGGTGTAAAACGTCTTTTGAATTGTTGACAATAAAAAATACGACTTAGAAACCCAAACCAAGCTACTTAGAATGAGGTTGTTTCTATTGGGCAAAGTGGAGTTCATTTTGGTCTTGCAGCTTTGTTTGACCCATTAAAGCCATAATCTTCCTCTCTCGTCCTTGGATATTTTAGTCACAGCCTTCTTAAACATATGAGCCGTGAAGGAGGAAATCTGGCAACACAGCACAGTAGGAATGTCAAGTAAAGTTTAGACGCAAACAGAAACAAGTTGTAACGATTGCTTAAAAGGTTTTTTCTGTTTTTAAAAGTAAAATCGTAGCGTTTATTTATTATATAAAGAAAAAATAAGTAATTCATTGTTATATTTAAAAAATAGGACCAGTGCCAATATGTCAATTGTTGTTTTTACGTTTAAATGTGCGCGTATAGTTACTGCGTACGGCGTACATTACGTGTTGTCATTCGGGCTGCTAAACGAATTACCCCAGTTATATTAAAACAGAGGGTTATCAAACAACATTTAATTTCCCCATAAACGATGAAATTAGAAAAGCCTGGTTGTGCGCTATTGACCGGATAAGTGTTTTTTATTAAAAGTAAAAGTAGTACCTATACGGTAAATGGACAAATATATTTTACGGGCAACTAATTAACTAAGTGTGTTTTTAAAAATTGGTTTAATTTGATATCAATAGTGTGTAAAGTGCACCAAAAACAAATATTTACCCAAGCATATCTAAACACACATGCTTTCAATTCATTTTAAGTATTGCAAATATTACTAAATAAAAAATGTTTAGTTAAATTTAAAAAGCTACATTGGTCTGTTCGCAAAAAATGCATAAAGAGTGGTAGAAAAATCCTAACAACTTGAAATTTTTAAATCATTACCAACAAATTTGTATAAGGCAGAAAAGTTCCTGATAAGTTTTGCAGACACATTATTGCTTTTTAGGGCAACTATAGTATTTAAAATTATACCTATATGTTGTCTAAAACATCCTAAAAAAATTAATACCTATATTTTGTTTAAAACACTTAAAAAATTAATTATATTTAGCATGTAATCTATTAGGAACTCATTTCAATATTCCTACTGTACAGTGTTGTTTGCAACGTTGCCTTTCTTACTTCACGGCTCATATGTTTCAGAAGGCTGGGTTTTAGTTCATTATTATTAACTAAACGGAAATATTACATGTGAGAAAAATAACAACTTTCCAACGAATTTGGAAATTAAGAGATACTTTTAATTATGAACCCAAAAAACCGGGCCAATGTTATATCTTGAGGTAAAAATCGAAGGATAAGTCTTAACCATAGAAGGCCTTTAAGCTGGAATTTATAGATTGACGCTTCCGTTAGCGATCGCCGCGCGTTTGTCAGTTTCGGTTTCTGACTATGGTATATGGAAACAGAAAACAGAAAGTATAAATTGACAAATGGAAAGTTGTTGTTTTATTTCCAAACTGGAAAGGTCAAACGGCAAACGGAAACACAAACGTTATTTCATAAATCCAGCTTAACTCTATGGAAATTAAGCAGGATTTTAATCCAGATCATATAAATGCTTACCAACTGTTGTACAACATTTTCGACCAACTCTCTGAAGGAAAAGTTGGGATGTTGTTTGAAGAAATGAAACACTAGTTTGGCGATGATTTCCGTGTCGGTTTCACTTTCAAAACGGTAACCTTTCATTTCAAGGAACATTTTTACTTCTTTGTAGTTGGTAATGATTCCATTGTGGACAACAACAAAAGCGTTGTTCTCGTCGGATCTAAAATGAAAAAGAAAAAAAACAAACGTTAGCAGTTTAAAATTTGTGAATAATAACAGTTCACTAAAACTTTCGTTATGTGTAAAATAGCTCATAGATTTAAAAATTCACATGGTTTCAAATCTGGCCAGCGAGCTGGATAGGTTGTGTAAGCTTTGTGGTATATACAGGGTTATTTTTAAGTGGGCACTTTCCTTTCAACACTGTATAAAATGCCAGGAAATAAGAAACATTTTTCAAATACTATTATGTCCGAAAATGCTTTCTTTCCGGAATACAGGGTGTTAAGGTTTTAAGAAAATAATGCCTTTTTTGTCATATCTTTCCTTTTCCAGATATTTCCACAAAATTTAGAAACACTTCTTTTAACCATTACATTATATTTTTTGCTATGGAAGTTTTTTAAGTTAGTGGCGTTTGAACAAGATATGTATTGACTTTTTTGAAGAAAAAGAGTACGCCACTGCTTTTAAAGAAATATTATTTTTAAAATACATATTGACTTTGGGGTTAATTTAGTCTCTTGATACTTCCCCTTCAGATCGGTTTTTGTTTGAAAATGTAAAAACCATTTTCATGAATGGCAAAATTGCTAAAATCTGATTTGGTGTTTTATTTCTAAGTTAGATTTATATTTTATTTTTATCTTTGGACAATCCACGAAGGCTGAAAGCCTAAATACTAACGTACCGTGGGTGTCTTAAGCAAGGTAAGAGGAAGTTTGTTAACACGGGACTTAAAACTTGAAGATTTAGGGGAGAAGGAAAGACCTCCGCTGGCAGTAGGTTCCACAGTCTAGAAACTCTAGGGATAAAAGAACGAACAAAATGGGAAGTTCGGGGCCTGTCCAATTGGACCGTATAGGGATGCATACGTGCGGCACCACGAGTTTCTCTGTTGGGAGCTGCAAGAGGAGGGACTATACTGGATAATTCGTCGGAGCAGAAGCCGTAAAAGTATCTATAGAAGAGCGATAGATCTCCCACAGCTCGACGATGAGCAAGAGAAGGAAGTCTTTGAGTAAGTAAAGGATCATTAATAAGACGAACAGCCCTTCTTTGAATGGCATCAATGGCATATTAGAGTGTATATTAGCTTCCTAAGAGCAACAAACTTTTTAATGACATTAAAATTGTAGTAATGTCACCTTACTTTAATACAAATTAGACAAAAACGAATTCTACATACAACATGCATTGAAAAAGCAGTGCCGTTCTGTTTTTTCTTTAAAACATTCAATAGAAATCTTATTCAAACGCCATTGGTATTTTTATAAATTTTTTACAGCAAAACAAATGTAATGTAATGATCAAAAGTAGTGCAACAAATTTTGTGGAAATATCTGGAGTGGTAGAAAAGTTATGACAAAAAGGCATTTTTTTCTTAAAACTTTAACACTGTATCTCAGAATAAAAACATTTTTGCACTTAACTTTATTTGACTTTTTTTATTTTCCTGCATTTTATACACTGTTAAAAGGAACTACCAACTTAAATATAACCCTATATAATCATATCAGTTCATTAAATTTACATGGTTTCAAATCTGGCCAGCGTGCTGGATAGGTTGCATAAGCTTTGTGTTAAATATCAAGAATAAGATGGTTAAAACAAAGTTTAATATTATTTTGAATACATATGGTTATTCGGAAATGTTTAGTATACATAATATATTTACCGATGGGGATGGGAATTGATCTCGCTTGGAACTCCGTGAGTGGCCCAACGGGTGTGAGCTATTCCACAGTGAGTCTCTATGCAGTTGCTAACTACAAGTTTCTCGCTAACTAAAAAATAAAAGAAAAAATATCATAATTAATAATTTTATAATTATTTTAATTTCTGAGTGATCTAACTATTTGAAAAACTAAAATTTGTAAGAGAGTAAATGGTTTCTAAAAGTATCTTTTAACTAGTAGTAGTGAAAAAATATAGATAGATCATTTGTTGTTATCAAGCTTTTAAAAACACTGTAAGTAGTAAGTAAGTAGATTTAGAATATCTAGTCCTTAATATCGCCATCTGGCCATAGGAAATTCCATATAAATTTTATTCCTTTAAATATTGGCTCCCTATTGATTTTGCAACAAAATTGTATTAGACCATTTTCAAGAGGTAATAAGATAAGCTCAACTAAATTTCGTTATTTTCTAATAAGTCAATCAATTGATATTACAGTATAAATCAGGTATGCAACGATTTACAAATAGTTTTTCGGTAATTTTCTAGAAACCGGCGCCAACTCCGATTTTGACAAAATTTGGTATACGGGGTTTTTGGGGCGCTGATCACGAATCTGAAAGAATTATTTGGCGGAAACGTTTCGTTCTCGAGATATCCATCATCAAAGTTCAAATTTAAACTAAGCTTATTTTCACTATATTCCCCCTTCTTTTGCACGCAATTCTTGATTTAAAGCTAAAGTGTCACACAATATTTGATTTTCACCTTTTAAAACCCCGTTTTTCTACGTTTTTTTACATTATTTTTGAATTAAATTGCGTGGCTTTTCTTTGATAATCCGGCAACCATACATACACATAGGGCTTCATGGCACACTGGGATTAAAATGATTCAAAGTATAGCTATGCAGTTTAATGCAAAAATAATGTAAAAACGTAGAAAAACGGGGTTTTAAAAGGTGAAAATCAAATATTGTGTGACACTGGCTTTAAATCAAGAATTGTGTGCAAAAAGAAGGGGGAATACAGTAAAAATAAGGTTAGTTCAAATACCAACTTTGATGATGGATATCTCGAGAACGAAACGTTTCCGCCAAATAATTCTTTCAGATTCGTGATCAGCGCCCCAAAAACCCCGTATACCAAATTTAGTCAAAATCGGAGTTGCCGCCGGTTTCTAGAAAATTACCGTTTTTTCTACATAACTTTTAATTGGCTTGTCAAAAAATAACAAAATTTATGTTTGTGCGCTTATCTTATCAACGTCTTCAAAATAGTCTAATACAATTTTGTTGTAAAATCAAAAGGGAAGCCAATATTTGAAGGTATCAAAATTTATATGGAATTTCCTATGGCAAGTGCATTTTCAGATACTTTTGATTTGTTTACATTTATTTAAAAACCTATTGGATGACCAGTATAAACTAAAAATGTGTGTTTAAAGAAAAAAAAAACAAAAAATACAAGGTAATATTAAAAAAATCGGAGCAGTTTTATTATTAACAAAATTGTTATAATTATTCGAAAAATACATTGTTTATCTCTAAAATATGAACAAAAATATAAATAAATAAATATTATTTGGCTTTTCTTCAGAATAAAGATATAAACAAGAATAGCTCTTCATAATTATATATAAATTGTTTAAGTTAAAATAATTATTAAATATTTTTATTCTTGAGAAAAGCCAAATAATAATTTGTTTAAATTTATATTCCCAGAAAACAAATAAACTATAAAAAAAATATATCATTAAACAGTATTTAAATTAATATTAGTACAGCCTAATCAGCAAAACTTGATATCTTAATCACCACTAATTGTCTATGTGGCAGGGAATTACACGCATACGTCAATACTTAATCTAATTTTTACTTTCATTTTTTTTTGTCAAATAATGCATTTAAGATAGGTTTTATATGCTTAAAAATGCAACTTGGCGAACACTTTTTTAAATAATTAACTCTGAGAGGTATATATTTCCGATAAGGTAGTAAGGTGCTACAATATGCTGTTTTAAGCGACCCACACAAGATCAATATTATGGTGCAATATTTCTTATTGTACAATAATATTGACCGTGTCTGGTTTATATAGAGAGGTTGTACAATATATTGTGACAATCAAAAACAGTTTGATTTTTATTGTGCAATAGTGATTTATTGTGTCGTATTTAGATAATCTAAGAACGTCAACTACGTTCCTTGCCAATGCTTCGGATGTCGATATTTTGGACTTAAAAAGGCATGGAGGTTGGAAGTCTTCTTCTGTTGCGGAGGGATATATTGCTGAATCCTATAGTAATAAGGTGGAAATTTCAAAGAAGATTTTACACGAAATTCCTACCAATATTTCCTCTAATGAAGTAACAGTGAAAAATATGAATATTAACGTAGTTAAAGGTGATAACGATACCCCAACAACAAATTTAAAAACTGTTAATTCAAGTATTATTCCTCCAATTTCTTTTGCTAATTGCTCAAATTGCACAATTACTTTTAATGTCAATACCTAACCTGGCTTTTTAAAATATTTTGTCATAAATTAGTTACTTTTTATAAATAAATCCTAATATTTCCCACAAGAATATTTTCTTTTTTTTTACTCTTACTTTTTGTCCAGGCGCTGAAAATATTACTTTCGTAGCTAGCAACGCTTAGCAACCAGGTAACACGAAGGTTCTCTTTCGTTATCATTCGCGTTGCTAGGACCACAAAGTTTTCTTATTTATACAGTAGTAGAAAAGGTATTTTCTCCCGGACGGTGTTCTTAAGTCAAGATTTTTGCTCTTGAATCAAGTTTTTTTTTATCAGATTGTGTGTCTGTAAACCTTTTTCTCATAATTTTAAGTTAATTAAAAATTATAAAATGTAAAATAAATTGAAAAGATCAAAGATTTCTTGCTCATATAATAGTATTAATGGTAGGTAGATTTTTGTAGCTGACTGAAATAAATATTTATTTTCGGATAATTAATTTTTAATCAAAAAGGATATTATGGTTCAGTAGAATATTTTGATGCCCGATATTATGGAATCTCAATTGGATAAAATAGATAATCCATTCATATTTTGATAATTAGTGAATAATTCACATAACTCGTGAATTATTCAAAAAAATTCTAAATTTTTCGAATTATACGCTCTGGAGCACACACAGTATGTTACGTTCATGCATAAATATTAAAGAAAATGTAAACATTAAGGTTTCTAAACTGGTAGCTTCCCTGAAGAGACAAGCCTCTGGAATTAAGTAAAAGAAAGCCTGCACGTTTACGAGAGAAGATGTTAATATGTTCATCAGTCAGGCTGATTAAAATAGTACGCCGGCTGGTAGAGGAAGAAAAAGCAAACATTTTTCCCCTGGGAGGAAAAGTGCCGTTTTCCTCCTTCATATGGGGAGACAAAATACCGTTTTTCTCCCTCTTCCGGGAAAGAAAAGTCTTATTGTCGATTAATGGTGGTAGGCGAAAAAAATTATTGGTCTGTAATTTGTGTTCTAATTGTTATGCCTTAATAAACTTCCCTCCTATGGTCTTTCAACTAAACTCTGTACTTGGCTCTCTAGTTATCTATCTGATCGACGTATATCAGTTATTGTGGACGGCCATTCTTCAAGCTTTCACCAAGTAGATGCTGGAGTGCCTCAGGGCTTAGTTCTGGCACCAACATTGTTCCTTCTTCACATCAACGACCTTCTCTCGTCCACAACTAATTCCATTCATACTTTCGCCCCATCACCCATCACTAAACCTGACTTGGAAAACAAACGTAGAGCGATGCAGATATCTCTTTCGCAGGATTTTAATTTAATATTGGATTGGGGCGCCAAAAATCTGGTCCTTTTAATGCATCCAAAACACAATCATGTTCCTTGTCGCGAAAAGAGTCATCAAATACTCATCCTCTACTTATGAGCGGCCAAGTTTTACAAAGCAAAGACACCTTCAATCTTGTGGGCGTCACATTTGAAAGTAACCTTAACTGGCATAAACACATTGTATCTATAGCCACGGCAGCTTCAAAAAGCTTGGATTTCTCTTTCAAACCAAAAAGTATTTTTCCGCTTCTAATTTATACACTTTATATGTGTCCCAAATCCGACCTCCCTTGGAATATTGTTCTCATATCTGGGGCATGGCGTCCTCCACAACCCTAAGCACTCTTGATTCTATTCAAAGAAGAGCTATTCGTCTCATTAATGATCCTTCACTTACGGAAAGGCTTCCCTCTCTTGCCCATCGTCGGGCTGTGGGGGATTTATCGCTTTTTTATAGGTACTTTTACAGGCCCCGAACTTCTCACTTTGTTCGTTCTTTTATCCCAAGAGTTTCTAAATTGTGGAACCTGCTGCCCGCTGAGGTCTTTTCTTCCCCCAAATCTTCAAGTATTTAAGTCCCGTGCTAACAAACTCCCTCTTACCTTGCTTAAGACACCCACGGTACGTTAGTATTTAGGCTTTTAGGCTTCGTGGTTTGTCCCAAGATAAAAAAATGCCGTGAATTTTTAGACAACTCTCGTAAGCACACGCTTAAATTATGTTTTTTTTTATCACGATTGCCACTCCTTGTATGAAAAACACCATTTCTAATCGAAATTATCACGCAGCACGCGTAAAATATTCCATATCATGATAAAGATGACTTGCATCTCGCATAACACATCAACTACTTACTTTCTTTGATGGCCTCCTCCAAAAGTGCAACCTTGCCAGTTCTCTTGATGAGGGTGATGTCCTGTTCATCGGCAGAGTCCACCGCCACGCCTGAAGAAGACCGAAACGGATTCAAATCAAAATAAAATACAAAATCTTATATGAACGACCCAACTCTTAGTATGAGTTATACGCATACAAACGATGCTTATTTAAAGTTGAGTTGAATATACAGGGTGGTCAAGTATTCGATTTTTTCGAAAAAATAAGACTCTAAAAGGGTTTAAAATAGACAGTCTTGTGCAAACTTACGGAACCTAATTGTTTACAAACCGGATGCATCGCCGATTTTAATGAAATTTGGTAGTTATACGGGGGTTTTTGGGGCGTTGATCACGAACCTGAAAGAATTTTTAGTCGAACACGTTTCGTTCTCGAGATATTCATCATCAATCTTGAATGGAAAACTAACCTAAATACACCATATTCCCCCTTCGTTTTGCATGCAATTTTTGTGTTTTCCAATAAATTGGCAGTTATATTAGATTTTTCGCCTTTTAAAAACCCATTTTTCTATTTATTTTACCCATTTTTTTAAATAAAATTGCAGTGCGTCGTTTTCAATATATTTTTTTAACTTTACAATTTAATGGAAAAAAAGGCTAAAATAAATAGAAAATGGGGTTTTAAAAGGTGGACATCAAATATTGAGTACCAATTCAGCCTTTAAATCAAGAACTCTTTGCAAAAAGTAGGGGATATAGTGAAAATAAGGTAAACTTGCTTTTCAAGTTTGATGATGGATATCCCCAAATTAACCATATTCCCCCTTCTTTTAAATGCAATTCTTGTGTTTTCCGATAAACTGACATTTATTATTTGATTTTCACCTTCTAAAAACCAATTTTTTTATTAATTTTACCCATTTTTTCAATAAAATTGCAAAGCTTCGTTTTCAATAATTTTTTTCTTACTTTACTTTTTAATGGAAAAAATGGCTAAAATAAATAGAAAATGGGGTTTTAAGAGGTGGAAATCAAATATTGAGTACCAATTTAGCCTTGAATCAAGAACTGTTTGCAAAAAGTAGGGGGATATAGTGAAAATAAGGTAAACTTGCTTTTTAAGTTTGATAATGGATATCCCGAAATCGAAACGTGTCCGACTAAAAATTATTTTTCCCACGACCACATATGAAAATTACATAATACGCAAACGTATTGAAATCTACTTTTCAACACTAGTGTTGAAAAGTACATATGACAGATGCTTAATTTTCGTTAAAAATATATTAACAGTATATTTTTAACAAACTAAAGGTTTTGACTTACCAGTGCTAGTTACACATTATCTTTTTTTTTTAAATTATATTCATTTTAATTTTATGTTTAAGGGTTTATTAGTTTATTTATAGACATTATTTTTATAGCAAATGCTTTTAATATATAATAGGCAACCCATTAAATAATGGAAGTGTCTAAAGCTTCGAATGCAAAAGTAGGGATCTCGATTTGTAAAATTTTTACCTAACCACAAAATGCCAGGCGATTTTCTTTTCTAAATAAATCATACCTTGTTAGAACAAAGCTAATATTTGGTAAAATAAAAATGCAATTGCTATTAAATTAGAGTTGAAATTTAATTTAATCCATTTGGGACAGTAAGTTTTGTTTAGTGATAAGGTGTTTTTAAGCAATTTGAAAAACTTAATTAAAGAAATTACAGTGCATACACTTTTGTAAGGAAACTAAAATAAAAATACTAAATACTTACATGCTCTTACATACAATCAGAGGTAATTTCTTTATTTGGATTTTATGGCATTGATATTGATTTACGTCTAAGCTTTTGTCAGATTTTCTTGTCTGTGTTTAAATTAATGATATAAAAACTAACTTAGGATTTTTGATATATAAATATTTTTTGTCGTAGGAAAAATATTGTACACGCGCTAGAAAATGATTTTCACACTCGTGGTATTGTTGAACTGGGCTATCGCCTCGTGCGACGACATTCCCACTCGTGTGAAATATATCACTTTCGACCCTTGTTATTTAATATACTATTAGGTTTGTGATCAGAGCCCCAAAAAGCCACCATATACCAAATTTGATTAAAATCGGCGATGCGTCTGGTTTGTAATTACCAAACTTACCCTTAGTTTTAATACAAAAATTAAAAACATACATAGAAAAGGTTGCTACCCCTAAACATAGATTCTAGGGTTTCCGGTCGAAATTATTTTACAATAATCCATTCATAAAATAAATTCTTAACGAGGCTGCCAGACGTGAACTGATTCCTTGACGCGCCTCACTAATGTAAAAACTTATTATCTGACTCAAAGTCGGTCTATATAGGGTAGCGACATTCGGCCATATTGCTTTGGCGTGTTATGACGTCACAACTCCCTTCTTTCGGCCATGTTGTTCAGTGCCGGAGATATACAGTTTATTGTATTAGTAGAACAACCGTTTACACAACAGTTTTTAATTATTATTAAGTTGTAAATTCTTTGACTTTAAATAAAAACATTTGGAATTACATCTTTCAACAAATATCACTTCCAAAACAATGCAAAATCAAATGCGCAAATTCTAGACGCCACTGGATTGATCATCTGCTTTGATTTTACCCAGTCTTGCCAACTTTTCTCCGTGGAGTGCCTTTCCTTGCGTCCCCGACCTCGAACCGCCTAAAAGTTGAGGATGTGTCGCAACCTTATAAATATAAACTAACTTTGATCTGACTTTGACATTACTTTTAAAAATTATTTGACTGGTAAAAGATACATCTTTAAGTATATCATAACCAGTTAAGAAAATAAAAATAGTAAATGAAAATGTTTAATGTTTTAATGTTAATACCAAAAGAGTGTTTCCATTTGAAAGAATTTACTTTAAGGTCCTTTTCAATTTAACTTTTAACCATTTCTTTTTACCATTTGTATTTATTAATTGTTAACGTTCTAATACAGCACACTTAAGATTCTTAATAAAGGCATTTTGTTTGGGAAAAAATAATGGTTATATATATAAGGCACAGATAAACTGACATACGCTACCCGAACGGATTCCGCTTCCAATGGTGCAAATTTAGCCTATGGAACGCCGGCTGGCATGCGTAAAGCTTAGTTCATATACTTACGAAATGCGATTTGTGAAACGTGTCTTAATTGAGCAATTTGGAACTGACACATTCGAAGTTGACCAATTAGTAGACGTTCCACAATTCGCAATACGCAAATCAGCCTTTCGCAGTAGCCACGGCGGCGCCATGGCTACTGCGATTGAAATGTTTGAAAGTGTAACTTTGTAATTTTATGAAAATACGTAAAATAATAAATTTTTAAAGTTGAAAATTAAATATTTAGTATCAATTAAAAATTGTTTGCAAAAAATGAGGAAATATAGTGAAAATAAGGTAAATTTGCTTTTCAAGTTTGATAATGCATATCTCGAAAACTAAACATTGCCGACTAAATAGTCTTTTAAATTCGTGATCAGCGCCCCCCAAAAAAAAACCCGTATACAAAATTTCAGTAAAATCGCCGATGTATTTGATTTGTTAATAATTACCTTTTTTTTCTTTGACCACCCTGCTTACCAGACTTAAATACACATAACTTTTAAGTATATTTTACCTGCAGAGTCATAACCACGGTATTCCAGTCGTTTAAGTCCATTGACCAAAAGTTCCAATATTTCTGACCTCTTCTTCGGGGGTTAGGTAATTTAGGTATGCAAATATTCCTGTAAACAAAGAAAGAATGGTGTTATTTATAGAATTTAAGATGGGTATAAAAAGTATTAGAGAGATTTTATAAAAAATATACCAGGTATTTTGACCCAAAGGATAGAATTTAGACACCAACAGCAACTTGGCGCGTGGGTGTTGTTGTTCAATAAGTTGTAACACGCGGTTAGATCGCATAGAAGTTTGACAGGTTAAAAAATTGTGGTATGACCGCGTTTAATGTACGACCGATGATTGCATAATGTGTGCGCGCGTCCGTGTTTTCAAATGACTCTTAGAAACAAATTCAGTTTTATTCGAAAGTTCTTTGGGCAAATCACTTCATGAAAATAATTTTTATTTAAAAGCCACTTGCCTAGAAAAATGGCATTTACCGTGGTCCTTGTTAGGCAAATGACTGCAATATATTTGATAACAAATTAAGCGTACCAGAAAAAAAAACCATGACCCTCCCCCCATCACCAATGTGAGAATTTTGCATGATCATCTTGTTATGCAAATATTCCTATTTCCATTTGTCTAAAAATTGATTAGGCAAATAACATTTAAAAATGAAAATACACTATTTGCCAAAGCAGAAAGCATTTGCCTAGACAGAAGACAATTGCCTTAAATAACCATTTGCCTGCGACATATCTAATATACCCTAGTAATTGGTTGGTGAAAGCTAAAATAGTGGCTATTTACAATGACTGACATACGTCGATTAGAAAGAAAACTGAATAGCCAAGAACAGATTCTAATTGGAAGACCGTCGGAGGAAAGTTTATTGAGAAGCATATGCCATACCTGGTTAAAAGCTTTGGGTATATCAAGAGCTACGACTTGAGATTCACCTAAAAACTATGGAAGATAGAAGAAAGGAGAACCATGTTGTATGGGGGACAAGTTAAAAAAGTGTCAACGGAAGGTGGCGCCTCAGTAGCAATTGAAAAGATTTTAGCATTTCTTTCTTTTTTTATTTTGTATCTTACTCTTATAATTCATGGCGCTGTTGTTACAATTTTCCACTTGCTACTGTGGCGCCACCTTAATGTGCTCCCTTTCGAAAGACTCTTTTTAATACATTTTGATGGTACTATTTCCTTCTGCCCTCCATACTAGAAACTACTTGTTTCAGTTGTTTGATACAGAGGAATAAAGATCTGCTGTAGATCAAAAGAAAGGGATAGAGAATCAATCTCTAATGAGAAAAGTGGCACAATTTGAACCTCGATTTACGGGCCGGAACTCTTTGTTTGACCTCCGGACAGTGCGGACGTGCGTAGAGAACTACAAAGTTCTTCCCGGAGTGGCGGCTAGAGGTGTCGTACGAACGTTTTTTACCTTCGGGGATCAAGGAAAGATTCACGCTAAATTGACGGCAACTTTCTTCTGGTTTTAAGCGCTGTGAGCGAAGATTCCTATAAGCTGATGGTATCCTGTTTGGTGGTGAACACGAGGTATTTCTCAAATGGCGGGAAATAGATGGACGTGCCATGGGAACTGTCAGTAGTGAAAGTGAAGATTATACGTAACACCAGTAGCAGATCTTGGTTCGACAGCCGACAATTTATGCATTGCATCGATTGTAGAATTATTTTTGTTTTCTTTTGGAATTTCTGGGAGCTACGAGCTCGATTATCCAGATTTTCCGCCGACGAAGCCCTGGAAAGCATAGTCCGGAAGGAGGAGAGTGGTGGATTGGACCTGAAGGACCAAAACCAAGAAAATAGAAATAGAGAATAGAACTGTTAGTTCCTCTCCCTTTTCTATGATCATTGTTGTAGATCTTTTGTGACTGTCGTGCATCATGCAAAAGTTCATTTTGAAATATTTTTTGGCGGAAACGTTTCGTTCTTAAGATATTCATCATTAGACTTAAATTTTAAACTAATCCCATTTTTACAATATTCCCCCTTCTTTTTGCACACAATTCTTGATTTAAGGCTAAAGTGGCACACAATATTTGATTTTCACCGTTTAAAACCCCATTTTTTTACGTATTTTACATTATTTTTGCATTAAATTGCATAGCTATGCTTTGAATCATTTCAATCCCAGTGTGCCATGAAGCCCTATGTGTATGTATGGTTGCCGCATTATCATTGTGTGACACTTTAGCTTTAAATCAAGAATTGTGTGCAAAAAGAAAGGGGAATATAGTGAAAATAAGCTTAGTTCAAATTTGAATTTGATGATGAATATCTCGAAAACGAAACGTTTCCGCCAAAAAATATTTCAGATTCGTGATCAGCACCCCAAAAACCCCCGTATCCCAAATTTCGTTAAAATCGAGGTTGCCGCAGGTTTCTAGAAAATTACCGAAACCTTTATAAATGATATAGAAAAAATGGAGACAAAAAAATTAAAACTCTTAAAAAGAGGGATTTTAATAATGGGTCAAATTCTAATAGGTATAAATATAGTTCTTATAACCAGTTATATAACGACATATTTATAAAAATGGCAAAATTTCCATAGACTAATAAATATTTAATAGTCTGGCAACAGAAATTGTTGAAATGTTAAGGCGCACGGTACCGCTATATAACAAGCACAAGAAGTATCTTTGTCCTTTTTCTTACAGAATGCCAAGGACGGTTATTAAATAACATTTCTTATAGTTCAAGACAGGCTAAAAGCGAAAGTACTGAAGATATTAATACCAGAAGAAGCAATATTTATTATATATTTAGATAATGTTATGCAAAATTTTGTTGCTGAGTAGATCAAGGTTATAAGGAAATATTATATAAAACGATTTTTAAACGGTTTTATTGTACTGAAAGGTAAAAAATAATTCGGTTAATCCTAGCTACCAGATCGCACCTATTTTCTCATCAATCTGGGTATTTACTCGAAATTAAAATTGAAGAGCAAAAAAAAGGTCCTTTCCTTCGTAGCGCCTATTTTCTTTCAAGGCGCCCTATTTCCAAATCAAATTGAAGACCAAAAACGTCCAAAAAGCCACCCCGCCCTACAACTTTTTTCCCCTGTCTGGCGCCTATTTTTTCACGGCGCCCTAGGCTGTAGCTATGGATGGTGGAGGGGAGGATAACCATCTGAATGTTTTAAAAAGTGTCCGTCGAAAGGAGCAACTTAAAGTGGCGCCACAGTAGCCAGAGGAGATTTTTTAACCAATGAGCATGAATTATTAGAGTGAGAAATAAAATGAAAAAGGAAAGAAATACCAAATCCCTCCACTGGCTACTGTGGCGCCATCCCAAAAGTTGTGATTCGATTCAAATGTGCATAGATATGACCCGTGACCTTGAAAAAACCCCTAACAATCAGCTGATGAGTGACGACTCATGCCTCACGGGTAAATACCCCTAAGTGGGAATCGACTTTTGCTTCAAATTAGGCAGCACAGTGTTGCAATTCGGTCAAACAGCTGATAAAAATGGGTATCTAGATTCAATTTGGCGAAGAATATTTACATAAATTACCTTATTCGGCATTAAATTTTACAAAAAACTAGGCATCATTGTTAACAACCCAATGCTGCGTCCAGACTTGCAACAATTTGCCGCGCCGAATTGCGCGCCACATAGCGAGGACGTGGACGTGGATAGAATTCACGTCGTTCCAAGGGCTAAGGGAATGATTCCGCGGTAATTCAGAGCTTGTCGGTTTTTTGCATTAAAGGAGCGCGCAAATAGGTAGGTTTGTTTGGACGAATATTTGGCGAGTTGTTGCAGGATAAGTCATAAATAAAATATTTTTAATTAACTTTGAAACACCCCTAGACCCACCCGACGATAGTACCCTTCACTACAGTTTTCAGGTTCCTAAACCCATCACTAAACCTGACTTGGAAAACAAACGCAGAGCGATGCAGATATCTCTTTCGCAAGATCTTAATTTAATATTGGATTGGGGCGCTAAAAATCTCGTCCATTTTAATGCATCCAAAACACAATCATGTTCCTTGTCGCGAAAGGAGTCATTAAATACTCATCCTCTACTTATGAGCGGCCAAGTTTTACAGAGCAAAGACACCTTCAATCTTGTGGGCGTCACATTTGAAAGTAACCTTAACTGGCATAAACACATTGTATCTATAGCCACGGCAGCTTCAAAAAAGCTTGGATTTCTTTTTCGAGCCAAAAAGTATTTTTCCGCATCTAATTTATACACTTTATATGTGTTCCAAATCCGACCTCCCTTGGAAGATTGTTCTCATATCTGGGGCATGGCGTCCCCTACAACCCTAAGCATCCTTGATTCTATTCAAAGAAGAGCTATTCGTCTCATTAATGATCCTTTACTTACAGAAAGGCTTCCCTCTCTTGCCCATCGTCGGACTGTGGAGGATTTATCGCTTTTTATAGGTACTTTCATGGCTACTGCTCTGAAGAATTGTCCAGTATAGTTCCTCCACTCACGGTTCCCAACAGAGAAACCCGTGGTTCCGCGAGTATGCATCCCTATACGGTTCAACTGAACAGGCCCCGTACTTATCACTTTGTTCGTTCTTTTATCCCTAGAGTTTCTAGATTGTGGAACCTGCTGCCCGCGGAGGTCTTTCCTTCACCCCCAAATCTCCAAGTATTTAAGTCCCGTGTCAACAAACTCCCTCTTACCTCGCTGAAGACACCCACGGTTCGTTAGTATTTAGGCTTTTAGCCTTCGTGGTTTGTTTAAAGACAAAAAAAATTAAGAATGAAATTAATACTCAATCAGAAGAATCTTGGAGAGTTTTTAAATATCAAATTAAAAGGCTAAGTAGCTTCAAGGGCCCTGAAAATTGATACTTTTATTTGGACCTGTATAATTTGATGTAAATAAATTTGTTAATTATAAGACAGGATAGTTAAAAAATTAATCGTTTAAGTCTTTTAAACCAGAATTAGACTGGTTTGTTATATGTCGCCCTTGACTACTACAAATTAAACACCTATCCAAAATATTGATAACCATTTTTATAAGGTCAGAGTTAGACAGGTTCCTTCGAAAATCATGTTAAGGAAATGGCTATTCACCACAATAGAAAGTATATTGAAGAGATGTGCGAATTTTTTACATGTTACCCTTGAATTTTTAATAAATAGGTGGATACATGTTTTTTAAGGTCGTCTCAAGTATTTTATTAATCTTATTGGTATGTGAAGTTTCGGTCAGGAAGTATCAAATAGAAAGTGTGTTTTTTATTGCATTGAAACCTGATTAATCTTTTAAAGGAACTTGATGTATTGAATTCTCTTTTGCACAACAGGAAGTTTGGTTATGGGTGCCATTTTTTTACTTTCAGCGCCGATAGTCAGCACGGCTTTACCCTTTCTCAAAGCTTAACAAGAGGTAGAGCGACCCTTTTACATTGCTTTTTAGGGTGGGTAAAAAAATCGATTATTTTTGACTTCTGACATTGAAAAAATGGTTCCTAGACATCTTCAAAGAATGCTTTGCAACTTTATGAGCTCTTAATCTTAATAGGAAGATCCGCTTAACTACAATTTTGCATATTTTTCTCAATCTTTCTCAATCAAGATTTTTGTAAAAAATTGAACGTCTATCGTAGGCCTATACATCACTATTGAAACATATTAATTATTATCGATAGTGCTATCGATAGTTTCCGACCTCAAACTTCTTCTATCCAATATTTTTTAATTAAAATAGCTATTTATGTATCAAGGGCGTTACTAGGACTATAATGCCCTGAAGGTCGAAATAGCCCGAGGGCTAGATTTCGACCTGATGGGCATTATAGTCCAGTAAAGCCCGTGGTGCATACAATGCTTTATGTATATATATACCCAAAAGAGTTTTTTAATGACTAATTACATTATTTATTCGCAATATGAAAAATAAGTTGCACCGGTACCTGTATACGTAAGTAGATAATGACTGGTGTTAAGTTTGACTTTGATGTTGGCATTTTTTATTTAACGATTTGCTCAAAATTGAAGGAATTCCACAAAATATAATAGAAAAGGCCATAAAAGCGACTGAAAATCTTTTGCCAGTTAAATCAAGGCAATAGTATGATCGGGAGTATGGCATATTTGGTATTTGGAAAGATGCGAACGCAATTCTTCAAATAACCGAAACCGTTTTGATGGCATATTTTCAGGAACTGGTAAGTTATTGATTTTATTTTAATACATATGTTTGTATAAACTTGATCTTTATTGAGAGAGAAATAAAATTGGATAAGCAATAAAATTTCCATATTAGCGCATTAGGGCATTATAAGCGGGCATTATCGTAATGCCCGCTTATAATGCCTTAGGTGTGATAGCAGGTATTATTGCTACCATAACATATTCCGTTTCTAAGGTATTACAGATCAATAATAGATGGGTAAAACATAAAATATATTTGAAGCTTTTTCTCTAAGGAATAATTTTATTTATTACTTCAAAAGTGTTCTTTTTTCTTTTCAGCTGTTCCACAAAGGTAAGTTAAAAGTTAGTTCGAAAGGTTCATAGCGAGGTCCACAGAATCTAACCGTGGGACTTGTTTATAGGCAATGAAAGCACCAACAAACTGAGCCCGAAGCGCCATCTTGTTTACATGCCATGGCATTCTTTGTTTAATCTCTCCCTGTTAGTGTTCTACAAACGTTAAGGCGTCTTCTTTTCCCCGCATTGCCTATGAACCTTTTTAATTGGCTCAATGTGTTTGTATATTGGCTGTTTACACTTATACCGGTAAATGTCTATCTATATTTAGTTTAAAATATTTTTTGATGCCATATCAGAGGTATTTTAAATATTTTCGTAAATACATAAGCATTGTTTTATTTTCTTGAATTTTACCAGTTGATAATATGTAAATATTAATAGATTAAAATGCTATTTGTAGAAAAACAAATTGTAAAGAATTCCGTCTGGTGGTTTTTGCGTCTTCCAACCTGAATATAGGTGTAAGTTGTACAGGGTGGCCTATGTAGCTGCCAATTGCGGGATATTTGAGTTTTTAATAAAGACAGAACCTTGCGGTTTTCATTAACCTGAGCTACTTTTTTCTAAAACAAAAAAACCCATTTAGTTTCTAAAATACAGGGCGACATTTAAAGTAAGGCATTTTTAGACGCCCCCTGTATCTCAGTTGACTAATAACTTGTCAGAAAGGTAAAAACGGATTTTTGGTAGCGAGTAAAATTAGGCGCCTCTTTCGGATACCTTTTAAATCCTTATGGTGTAGTATGACATTTGCTTGTCATATTTTGCTTAATGTTTTAATTTTTTTTTCATAATAACTTACTTATAAATATCACTTCATATATTTTTGAAAAAATTTGGGGACACTTCTATGAATTAGAAGACATTTTTGGGTAAGCGCAATTTTTTTACCAGTGTCGTCCATAAAGGGTTTAGGGTAAATATTATAAAAAAAATGGTACCCCACTGCATTTTTCAAAATATAAATATTTTTTAAAGTTCCCATTCAGTTTACAACAAATTTGATCACTTTTATACCTTCACAATACGACCGTGTCCTCCCGACTACCGTTAATCATTTTATTGCAGGCAATCGTCTTTTATAAGGGGTTATTTTTATTAGCAGATTCATGCCGACGAAGCTTATTTGGGCGAAAAAACTATAATTGAGGCGTTGAGATACAAAGTGGCCTAAGCTCGAAATGCTACAAATGAGAAAAACGACTTTAAAGCTATCATTGTCAATGTAAAAGGATATCGCAATATTTTGCAAAATAAGCGATATTTACCAATTGGTAGCTGGAAGTTTCTTGGGCCACTTTGCATCTAAAAATACGTAGGTAAATAACAGATAACTCTACTGAAAAAAAAACGCGTTTTGGTAAAATATCGGGTTAGGCCACTTTGCATCTCAACGCCTCAATTATGGTAAATATTTTCAACATTTTTGATCTAGATACCCATTCTTATCATCTGATTGACCGAATTGCAACATAGGTGCTCCTTAATTTGAATCGCCTATAGAACTTTTAAGTAAAGTACTGTGGCGTAGTCAGTTTTTCCAACTAGTATTTTTTTCCTGCGATCATAAGTATGGCTGCAGTAGTAGTACCTCTTAATAATATTTTTCTCTAAAATCAAAATCAATAGAAAACCACAATAGTATACCAACCTCTTGGTACAATTTGAATGTATAAGAATACTCGATTTTTTCCTTTGACACTCCTTCATGTAAAAGTACATAAATCTGCATTAAATAACCTTTGGGCGTATCACTTTAATTCAACAATTTCCTTATTTCATATTCTTTCAGGGTAAACCTGCTAAACCACTTTGAATTATTTAAGTTCATAGTCCCAGCCTGAGCCGTTCAAGGACTCTTTTATTTCTGCAATTTCATTCTTTAATTTGATGTAAGTCTTTTTAAGCTATTTGTACACTGTGCAAGATTTCTTGAGTAAGTTTTTTCTAATCGCTAATTCGCGATCCATTTTGAACAACATAATGGGCTTATACTGGCGATCTCACCCACTTTGCTGCTGGGTATAACAAGTGTCAAAATTTTTAAGTTCAACCAATAAAAGGACATAAATTTGACAATTTTGACACTAAAAATATATTCAGCATCATTGTCAAAAACCTTAATAAAATAAACAATACTTAACAGACAGCGTTCACCATATCTTTATAAAGTCACGAAACGTAGGTTCTTGGTTACTTAGAATTCAACTGCAGAAGCAATAAAAGGGACTTTTTTATTGCATTTATAGAATAAATAATACAAAATATTTAAAAATTATGATACTAACTGCAACAACAGCAAGCAAAAGGCCCCAAAAGGGTTTAAAAAGTTTCCAATGAGGGCGCTCAATTTCAATTTCAACGTTGCCAAGTTGCTTAATTTTAATTTCCAAACCAGTATTGCAACCACAGCTCATCTAATAGGATATAGGAATAAAAAGATAGATACAAAAGAAGGGATACCAAGCGGGAGTTTACAATGGGCTCACGTGCTACAAACGCACATTGGATAGTTTTCTGTATTATCAAGTGGGGACACTTTTCAGATAATCCACTTGGTATTTAGGTATTTTAGCTTATAGAAACAATAACAATATGAACAAAAGGATTAAAATCTTGAATTTGTCACTATTATAGATTACTTGATGGATTAGTATATCACAACAAGTTTTTACATCAAAAATATTTGAATGATCAATTTTCAGTACATACTAAGAATCAACCGACATAAATGAAGAATATGTAGTAGGTAGTATGTAATACCTAAAATGTATTCGATTGATTAAAAACAGTGATTAAGGCTACAATGACAAAAAAATGTATTACATTGTTTTAAAAAGTCAGTAATCATGGCTACCGTAACAAAAAATGTATCCTATTGTTTCAAAAGTCAGAAACCATGGTTACAATAACAGAAAATGTATTCCATTGTTTCAAAATGTCAGTGATTATGGCTAGAATAACAAAAAGATGTATTCAATTGTTTCAAAAGTCAGTAATCATGGCTACCGTAACAAAAAATGTATTCTGTTGTTTCAAAAGTCAGTAACCATGGTTACAATAACAGAAAATGTATTCCATTTTTTCAAAATGTCAGTGATCATGGCTAGAATAACAAAAGATGTATTCAATTGTTTCAAAAAGTCAGTAATCATGGCTACCATAAGAAAAAATGTATTCTATTGTTTCAAAAAGTCAGTAACCATGGTTACAATAACAGATAATGTATTCCATTGTTTCAAAATATCAGTGATCGTGGCTAGAATAACAAAAAATTTATTCAATTGTTTCAAAAAGTCAGTAATCATGGCTACCATAAGAAAAAATGGATTCTATTGTTTCAAAAGTCACTAACCATGGTTACAATAACAAAAATGTATTCCATTGTTTCAAAATATCAGTGATCATGGCTAGAATAACAAAAAATGTATTCAATTGTTTCAAAAAGTCAGTGATCATGGCTACAATCACAAAAAATGTATTTCATTGTTTCCAAAAAGTCAGTACCCATGGTTACAACAAAAACATATTCCATTGGTTCAAAAATCAGTGACCATGGTGACAATAGCAAGAAATGTATTTCATTGATTTAAAAAGTCAGTAATTAAGATTACTTTGTCGTTGAGTTTCTCAGTCAAAAACAGACAGAATATAGTACATGCAACCTGTAGGCAAAATTAGTTGTAATTCGTTTAACAAAACAACAAAAGATAAGTAGGCCATAAAATACTACATAAATACGAATAGGTACCTAATTTGTTTATTTTTAATCTCCTTCTATTCACCCAGCTTTCACTTTTCGAGCTTGTGGGCATAAATCATATATTACATTATTTCACTATAAACCAGTATATTGCATAATAAAAATAGGCTAAAAATATCAATAATAATATTTAAGAATATGCCCCAATTTTTTTACCAATTAAAGTGGGTGTATTTTTTAAACAGTGCCATGTCAACAAAAAAATTAATGATAAAACTGAAATATACATTCAAAATATTGTTGCAAATCTCAACAACACCAGAGTTTTATGTGCCAAACCGATTTTCATGAGGATTTATCGCAATACACTCCCTGTATGTCCACCCTTATGGAAAACGATTTCGCAGAAAAAAGTAGGGTTATATTTACCGAAATTAAAAACATATGTGATTAAACTTTACTTACCACACATTTTGAGTAAATAGATTAATTAAAATACACTCACACAAGCACACAAACCGTATATTGGGAACTGAAAAGATTATTTAAATTTTCACCTTTTTATATGAAACGTCAAGCTAGCTCAGACATTTGTTTTTAAAAATAGCTATGTTGCGCGATCTACGGATTTCCGATAACAGATATGGATTAAGAGATAAGGAGATTGACAAGTTGTCGTAGTAATTCTTGGAAAATTGTATTTTACAATTTTTTAAATTGCATTTTCCGTTTTATAATAACTATATCGCAATAAAGTTCCTTTTGTTAAAATAGATACATTTTTTGTATGGTCGTCTTAATTATGAAGTATCTGGCAACGTTGATTTCAGTATGCCACGCAAGGAGTTCCGTAATACACAGTGGCTCAAGAAAATTTATGTACAGGGTGTCCGGTAAATGCAGTTGAATAAATCTCAACTTTATGCTTTGAGTTGCTAACTATATGGTGATTTGATAGATAAATTATATTATTTGTATATACTTACATATTTAATACGAGTAAATTTTAAAAATTGAGATCGTCAGGTACTCTAAATTTGTAAACCTGTTTTTTTAAAAATTAGTACTAGTGTTGCAAATGCGAGGGCTAGTTTCAAAGTGTACAATCTCCAAAATTAAAGTTTTTTTTTTGGGTAATTGTCTAGAAAGTGGGAGCAACTCCAATTTTAACGAAATTTGGCATATGGGGTTTTTTGGGGCGCTGATCACGAATCTGAACGAATTTTTGGTAATAGTTCGATATAGCGGTTATCGCTATTATAAGAGATTTTTGAAAAATTCTTTTTCAGGGCGTTTCTATAGGTCGATTATGACACAAATCTGTGTGCGCGTTTTCCAAAATCCATTTCTATAATTTATTATTAATAAAAACATATTTACGGGACGGTGGAGTGAACAGGGGTGCTGGGTGGGGACGAAACAGTAGAAATCCTACATTAAACGCCCAAAAACAGTATTTTACAGTACACACTGCACTCTCTGTTTACAAAAATGTCCAAAAATTGTTTAAAAAATAAAAATTAATAATAGTACAACAATCCCGCCATGGCTGTCACTGCATAAAAAGAAGAGTTTGCAATAGAACTGTAAATGTCTTGCGATGTTGCCAAATAAAGTGAGAAAGTGTCAATAGCTTAAAAAAGGAAGATACAGGACAAAATTCATTTGAAAAATTAAGTTATTCCTTCTTCCTATTATAATTTGTAAAGAAAAAGAAAAATACCTAAACATAAAGAAGGATGCATTTCTACAAAAATACCATTGTTTCTCATGGAAATGGTGGATAATCCCCGAAATAGGCTTGGTGTTAATTCTTCATGAGAAGTTTGGCAACGCTGCTTCTATCAAGACTGTCATTTTTATAATGACGAACTTCATGTTATCAGCTGACCAAAATGAATTTTCCTTTTTTAATTAATGGCGGACGAGATATCTCATATGTGTGGGATAGTTTTTCGAAAAATTTAATACTTTTCAAAATTAATTTACATTTTTCATGTGCCCCGAGTGCAGTGTATTAATGTTTTTTTGTGTTTGACTTTGGATTTATACTGTTTTGTCCCCACTCAGCACCCCTATTCACTCCACCGTCCCGTAAATATTTTTTAATTAATAATAAATTATAGAAATGGATTTTGGAAAACGCGCACACAGGTTTGTGTCATAATCGACCTATAGAAACCCCCTGATATTTTTTTTCGAAAATCTCTTATAATAGCGAAAACCGCTATATCGAACTATTACCGAATTTTTTTCCAGAGATATCCATCATCAAAGTGGAAAATCAAACTTATCCTATTTTTACTATAAACCCCCTTCTTTTTGCACACAATTCTTGATTTAAAGCTAAAGTGGTCCACAATATTTAATTTTCACCTTTTAAAACTCCGTTTTCTATGTATTTTACACCTTTTATCAAATAAATTGCAAAGATTCTCCTTAAAATCGCAGCAAGCCATGAAACACTGCATTTAACATAACTTGCGACGATTGAAAGTGAAGCTATGCAATTTAATAAAAAAATTAGTAAAATACGTACAAAATTGAATTTTAAAAGGTGAAAATCAAATATTGTGTTCCACTTTAGCCTAAAATCAAGAATTGTGTGCAAAAAGAAGAAGAAATAAGATAAGTTTGATTTTCCACTTTAATAATGGATATCTCGGTAACAAAACGTTTCCGAAAAAATCTTCCAGATTCGTGATCAGCGTCCCAAAAAACCCCATATGCAAAATTTCGTCAAAGTCGAAGTTGCTCCCACTTTTTAAAAAAATTCGTCATTCATCAAAGTGGTTTTTATTTTTTTGTTTGTCCTAAGCAATAAGTTTCCAAGTTTATGCGTCTTGCATAAGATTCACCCTGTATAAATGGTATAAAGTTGGGAATATGATATTATGTTTATTATTACCTATATAAGTGTATGTTTCAAGATTAAGTTTTGTTTATACATATTTAATAAACACATGTTTTATAATTTTCCAACTTTTTCTTCAAGCTTCATATAGATTTGGAGAAAAGTTCATGCTGATCCCTTAATTTCGCACTTTGAGTCGATCTTCTTACTAGGATGTAGTAATACAGGTCTGAAAACGAAACCGCTCACCATAGGAAAATACATAGTCTGTTAAAAGCACAGGCAATAATTGAGGTGTACCTGAGCCCAGTCGCCTACCGACGAAAGGCGAAAGCGCTGAGCCAGCAACCCCTAATTTTGTTCGGATCGGATCGGCGCACTCGTTGCAGAGAGAATTGTAGGAGAGTGCATAGGGGATTGGTAGAAGGGATTCAATAGACGTATTTCCTATGGTCGGCGATTTTGTATCATCCAGACCCGTATATTAGGCTTGGTTTAACCTAAATGTACTTCCGTCGCTATAAGAATAACTTCGCCCAGTTATGTTTCGTGCTTGGTCTTTGTTTGACCTCCGGACAGTGCGGACGTGCGTAGAGGACTACAAAGTTCTTCCCGGAGTGGCGGCTAGAGGTGTCGTACGAACGTTTTTTACCTTCGGGGATCAAGGAAAGATTCACGCTAAATTGACGGCATCTTTCTTCTGGATCTAAGCGCTGTGAGCGAAGATTCCTATAAGCTGATGGTATCCTGTTTGGTGGTAAACACGACCATTTCTCAAATGGCGGGAAATAGATGGGCGTGCCATGGGAACTGTCAGTAGTGAAAGTGAAGGTTATACGTAACACCAGTAGCAGATCTTGGTTTGACAGCCGACAATTTATGCATTGCATCGATTGTTGAATTATTTGTTATCTTTTTGGAATTTCTGGGAGCTACGAGCTCGATTATCCAAATTTTCCGCCGACGAAGCCCTGCAAAGCATAGTCCGGAAGGGGGAGAGTGGTGGATTGGACCTGAAGGGACCAAAACCAAGAAAAAAAAATAGAAATAGAATGTTTCGTGTTTGCTGAATATGACTTGACATCCGGTTTATCTATGTTGTTTATTAAATTAAAAAACAATGTTTTAGATTATTTTCTTTGGTTTTTTGTAAGTAAAACAAATTGTTTTGCTTATGTTTATTAATATTAATCTACTGTCTTTTTATAAATTTACTAGTCATGCAAATTAAAAATATTTTTTACGTTTTATTTTTATTGAGCAATCACAGTTATCGATGACACATTTTCTTTTTGTTATCTTTTATCAGTGCCATTTGATGGATTAACTTTAATCCATTGACAAAATATTATTGTTTATCTTGAGTATTGTAATTTAAAAATCAAGTTTCAAGCACTTTTTCTTAAGTTTTGCATAAAATAATCAGCAAATATTTTTGTTATATACTTCAAGATACCTGTCGGATATAGGCTTAGTTTATGTGAAATTGACAAATATGTTTATTTTAATTTTTTTCTCGGAAATGGTGTTGTAAATTAAGATTTTAATATTGTACCTAGACGCCATCCCATATAACATTTTTGCCGGCAAGGCATTGGAAAAAGGTATCAAAAAGACATCAAAATGGGCAATTGGCCGTTATTAGGCCACGTGTTGCAGAAAATCTGATGGCATCCATCATTAAAAAGGTTTTGGCAAAAATATGCCTTTTAGATGATGGCATTACATTATTTTTCCTAATAACAATAAAATGCATTTTTTACCGTCCAGGCAACTAAAATGTGCATAAATAATGCACATGCATAATGTGTGTTTATGTACAGGGTGTCCCATATAAAATTAAATACTATAATTTTGGAAAAACCATAAGAGATACAAGAAAAAGTTAAATGCAGAAGTAGTTGAGTGATATGTATTTTTTAGTATTTTTATTGTATCTCATGGTTTTTCAAAATTATAGTATTTAATTTTATATGGGACACCCTGTACATAAACACACATTATGCATGTGCATTATTTATGCACATTTTAGTTCCCTGAACGGTAAAAAGCATTTTATTGTCATTAGAGAAAAATAATGTAATGCCATCATCTAATAGGCATATTTTTGCCAAAACTCTTAATGATGGATGCCATCATCCTAAATGCATTTTTTCAGCATAACTTATTAATGATGGATGCCATCATCCTTAACGCATTTTTTTCATCATAACTTATTAATGATGTATGCCATCACATTTTCTGCAACAAGTGGCCCAATAACGGCCAATTGCCCATTTTGATGTCTTTTTGATACCTTTTTGCCAATGCCTTGCCGGCAATAAATGTTATATGGGATTCTTGCGATACTGTTACGAAGAAGAGAAAAAAGTTTAAACACAATTACATAGTTAATATTAATTAATAATATAAATATTTTTAGCTTAAAATTGACAAAAAAGTACTAAAGCAGAGGTTTTTAAAATTGAGGGATAATTTTCATTTAAAAACAATATTCGAAAGGCCGGCTCTGTTACCGTGACATTTAAAATTTGGTCCTTTAATCAAATGCAACAAAAACATCGGTTTTTACCAAGATCGTTTAACTAGGTAAGGTTGCCTCATTACGTCACATATGTACCCCACTGCTGGTTCCTTATTGGCGCCAACATAGCAAACAAGGATGTCTAGACAGATAATGCTATGAGGGCGAAAGAAGCGCGATATAAAAATCAGCTAGAATAATCATTGTTAAATAATTTATTAATAGGTAATAAAGAAGTTACGGTAACAACTGGAATTAACAGTATTTAAAAGTATATCTTTAATATTGACAAAAACACAAACTACACTGTTAAAAACCTTATTAAATAATGAGCAAAATACATATGTGACGTATGGTCCGCCATGTTGCAAGGCTTACGAGGCAACCTTACCTAGTCAAACGATCTTGGGTTCCACTACATTTAGGCGGCCATTATAGCATAAACTGACCTTTTTTGACATTATCACAACCTCAAAATCACATCGTTTAAACCGGAAGTACTATCAACTTTCCTATTTTAAATGCAAAAGCCTATTTTTTTTTCTATATTAGTATTCTCTATAAAATTCTCTTTTTAATGATATATTATACAGAGTGTTTCTTTTGCAAAATACCGCCCAGATAATACTTTTAAAGAAAATTAAAGTACCGCCATTATTTCTGCTTTGATTTTTTTGCTAAGTAGGCTGTGAAAATGAATAGAATGACCAGTTTTACTTTCACAAATATAAACATATTTCATTTTCCTTAATAAATCACTTAAATACATTTTTGTAATTTTAGTTTTTAATCTAATTGATGAGAGACAATTCGAAATGTTTACATTTTAAATAAAACACCCATACTTTATTTTATTTTTAAATTCTGCATTAAACTCTCTTTCTAATAACACTGGTATTCTTTTGAAAAATTAGGGAATTATTGGAATTCATATAAGGTCTAGCAGTAATAAATTCAGCAGTATTTTGACATTACGCATGCTCAGTAGTGGTTTTAAATAAGGGAAACTTTATTAAAGTTACTGCTAGACTTAAATTTTGCAAAAATATAGTCGGTCGTTTCCCTTCCTTATTTTGACATTTGAAAACAAAATAAGGTTAAGAGTTTAAGTAATTTTTGTTTTTTTAATTTTGTCTTTAAAATATACTAAAAAAGTTAAAACTTCTCCATTTGTAACTAATACAAAACAATTAAATAAAATAGACTATAAATAAAAAGAAATAATTATCCAGTTTTAGGTTAAAAATAATACAAGCATGTCATGTTGACCAATAACACTTCTTTACATAGGCGCGTTAAGGTTTAGCAGTAATAAAATAAGGTTTTTCCTTAATACTGCTAGCAACTATTTACCTATTCCAATAGTTCCCTATTATCAGTGAACAAACTGATTGAAGTGAAACTGACACCAGTCTTTCGGAACCTTTGTGACTAACTTCATTCTGAATGTTTCTTAATATTTCAAACGGCATCTGTCATGTGATTAAATGATCATGATCACTTGCAAGTGAAAGAACTGATAGAAGTGAATCTGGTAATTTTTCAAAAGAATACCACCATTATATCACGACATATTATGTATTTTCAAGATGGCGGCCATAGATCATTTATTCACGACATCCGAATAACAGAATAAATGATCTATGACCGCCATCTTGTCGATTAAAAAGTTTGTTTCCCATCATTACATTAAAAACTGAAATTACGAAATGTAATTAAGTAACTAAAAAAAATGAAATATAATGATACTTGTGAAAGTAAACTAGGCCATTCTTTTAATTCCACAGCCTACTTAGCAAAAAAAAATGGAAGCAGAAATAATGGCGGTACTCGATTTTCTTTAGTATTCTCTGGGCATCATTTTGCAAAGAAACACTCTCTATGATATAAAAACAAGCATTTGCATTTAAAATAAGAAAGTTGATGGTACTTCCGGTTAAACCGGAAGTGATTTTGAGATAATAATGTCAAGAATGTCAATTTATGCTATAATAAAACTGTAAAATTTTTATTAGTCTCTCTCTCTCTCTCTATTTTTTTCTTGGTTTTGGTCCCTTCAGGTCCAATCCACCACTCTCCCCTTCCGGACTATGCTTTCCAGGGCTTCGTCGGCGGAAAATCTAGATAATCGAGCTCGTAGCTCCCAGAAATTCAAAAAGAAAACAAACAATTCAACAATCGATGCAATGCATAAATTGTCGACTGTCAAACCAAGATCTGCTACTGGTGTTACGTATAACCTTCACTTTCATTACTGACAGTTCCCATGGCACGCCCATCTATTTCCCGCCATTTGAGAAATACATCGTGTTCATCACCAAACAGGATACCATCAGCTTATAGGAATCTGCGCTCACAGCGCTTAGATCCAGACGAAAGATGCCGTAAATTTAGCGTGAATCTTTCCTTGATCCCCGAAGGTAAAAAACGTTCGTACGACACCTCTAGCCGCCACTCCTGGAAGAACTTTGTAGTCCTCTACGCACGTCCACACTGTCAGGAGGTCAAACAAAGAGTCATTTTTTATTAGTCCTTCTTAAAAACTTTATTAACGTTTAGAAAAAATTATAAGTATTTTGTTTGTTATTTTTTAATAGTATTAGATACTCACAAAATTTGTCTCTTCTAAAAAAGTCCCCGGCCGAGCCCGATAATTAATGACAAAGTTATCACCAAATTTCATCATTAAAATCAAATATGATGTATTACATTTTATTTTACTGTGGTTCAATGTTTTCTTTTTGGACACAGTGTATACTCCGATTACTTTGCGTTAATTATGCTGCCCTCTATGATTCAATAGTCATATTAAACATAACTTTAGGTTTGCAGGAATCATTTTAAGCTTGCAGGAAAGTGTTAAATAGTTGGGCATTCACCATATTGTCCAGAAAAATTTTAAATTTTAAGCGAATTTTAGATAGCAAGTCTTCATTTTAATTTATTATTACAATTCATGAGGACAAGACCTATTAATTACAATTTATTGTAACAAAATTCTGTTACGAATTGGGGTAAAAGTCTTGTTTAACACCTCACAAAATTAATGTTTGCAATTTATTAACAAAGTAATTGGATAAAACATACCGTGTAAGGGGCGCTTTAAATATTGTTGACTGCAGTTTCGTAGAGTTACTGCAAGGTTAGTTTATATTTATAAGGTTGCGACATATCCTCAACTTTTAGGCGGTTCGAGGTCGGGGACGCAAGGAAGGGCACTTCTCGGAGAAAAGTTGGCAAGACTGGGTAAAATCAAAGCTGATAATCAATTCAGTGGCGTCTAGAATTTGCGCATTTCATTTTGCATTGTTTTGGAAGTGATATTTGTTGAAAGATGTAATTCCAAATGTTTTTTTATTTAAAGTAAAAGAATTTACAACTTATTAATAATTAAAAACTGTTGTGGAAACGGTTGTTCTAATAATACAATAAACTGTATATCTCCGCCACTGAACAACATGGCCGAAAAATGGAAGATGTGACGTCATAACACGTCAAAGCAATATGGCCGAATGTCGTGACCTTATATAGACCGACTTTGGAGTTACTGCATTTTTAAACTAAAAATTAAAATACCTGGAAAACTAGTCTGCTATCTATTTATATTAATTTAAAAATAAAAAATCTGCACAGTTTTGTAATACTACAATAAATAATTTAAAGGACCGTAAATAACGTGAAATTTCTTTAGTTTGTTTGATCATTTCACAAACTAGTAAAAATAAAATACTTTTTTTATTAACGAATACATGTATACATATGTATATGTATTTTTTAAAACTAAACCTGAATCAAAATACTCTCCTTGTAAAAAAAAACATTTATAATGGAAATAACACAAATGACGTCAAAAACTACCAGAAGAACGTTAAAAAAAAAAACAGGCTTTAATTCCAGCCAACGCAAATTTAAAATCTTAGCAGGACTGACGCGCGTAAAGGTTCCCATGGCAACGCATGGTCTCCTGCGAGATGCCTGCGCGACCGCCTGCTGTAGCCAATGAAAACTAACTGAACAGGACAAAAAACAGTAAATTTTTGAACTGAAGTGTAAATATTGAAAAACAGTAGTAGCTGGTAAAAATTTATCATAGTCGTACTGAAATGTTTTTAAAAAATGTATTTGCGAAGCTTGTAAACAATACAAAAATAAACACCGCAGTCGCTGAGAACTATGCGGCGTTGTCACGTTTATTTGAAAAAATCTTTAAGGTGTTTTTATAGTTTGAAAGTTTAATTTTGCTATTTCTTTTGTGTGTAATTTTATTTAATACCTACTTTTAGTTTTTAAAATGTATTTCTATAGTTGGTTTTAAAAACCAGGTGTATTAACTTTGAAATTTTGAAATCAATAACCTTATTTATTTTGTAAATTTCCTAGAAATAAAATAAATGCACAAATTAATTTTGTATTTGAAATTTTAAAAATATTACGATATATACTTAAGGTCTGGCCACACATATCCGCAAAGATTTCTAAAGCAAAGTGTTTCTTCCACTGATCTCGATGGATTGCCAATGTTATAACCTGCGCGAAACAAAAGTTACATTTCATGGGCAAAAAAACCGGTTTGTGTGCAAGCTAGTTGAGGGTAAACGCACCCGGAGACAAACAAACTATCCGCATTATAGGAAAGAATTTGTTGACGGCGTCCTGGTTTTCTGTTCGAAGTACGCCCAGCAAACACTATTTGCCGGCAATGTACATTTTCATATTGGCATTGATGGTAAAGCATTGGCAATTGGTGGCAATATTATGCCAACATCTAACACGCATTAAAAAGTCAACCCTATATAAACACTTCATTGCCAATAAATTTTACATGCAGGCGAATTGCCGGCAAGCATACAAAAATGGCGGCATACCAATCCTGATTAAATAAAGCATGCCTTTTTGTTGCAGGCAAATAAATATTGAATTTTGAAGGCAAACCTTCAACGCATATTCATACTTTTCAAACCATATTATTAACAGTGGTATTTAACTAACATTAGAGCAATTTTTTGATCTATTTTATTTATAATGGCAGCTAAACAACATTATTTTATGTATTTTACATACTTTAAAGGAAATGGCCTTTTCATAACATTTTATTGTTACAAATCATGCAAATAAAAATTAGGTCAAACAAAATGTATATTATGTATTTTTGAGAGAATAAAATTAAAATGATGGTAAAATTAGCTAGGTTAATTTCGACCGAAGGTGACGGCTTTGTGCATTTGTTTTCTACGTGGTTTTCTAGCTTTTGGTTTCTTTTTTAAAGAAAAGAGTTTTTAATAGACATAATTAAATGTATTTATTACCTAATAAGTGTGTGTTGTGTGATTAATTGGTGATGGCTAGTCGAGAAGGCAAGATATTCAAGTAGACTGTTAGGAGCTGTAAACATTTTGTTTAAAACCTTATTAAAAGTTTTAAAGACGTGTTAATAAAAAAATATTATATATATTTAATAGTTTTTTGACATACCGATAGATGGCGTAATGGACAATAAACTACTACGTTTCTGCAATATCTTTGCTTTTTATCGTCTAAACCGTACCCATTATAATAATTTTTGATTTTCTAGTTAAAAAATGCGTAAGAGTATAAAAATAACTGTCAGCAAATAAAACCAGTGCCGTATTAACCATTAGGCTGGCCTAGGGCGCCATGAAAAATAGGCGTTACACAGGGAGTTTTTTAAAAAGTTTAGGTTGGTTGGGGATTTTTGGTGATTAATTCTCTGTGAATAAGGTGCTTTGGAACAGTTAATACGGCCCTGAATAAAACAGACATTTTTCGAAAGAGTACTCCTGCAAATGACAGTGAAGTGTTCTGCTGATAAATTTTTAATATTAATGTGACTAAATTATCATATTTATATTTAAAAATATGTGTGACAGTATAAATTATCGATTGCGAATAAACCAGAAACTTTCCCAAAGAATTTTCCTGTAAATTGACAGTGCACTATTCTGCTGTTAATTTTTTAATAATATTGTGATTAAACCTCTTAATTTATACCTAAAAATCTAAGTAAAAGTATAAATTTTTGGAAGAGAATAAAACAGAAATTTTCCCAAAGAATTTTCCTGCAAATTGGCAATGCAGCATCCTGCTGACGGAGTTCGTAAAACACCGTGTATACGAGGACAATATTGATTTTTAGGTTAGAGATCCCAGTGGACGAATATTACAGCGATTTTGTGGAATCTAGTGGGGATCAGAACTCCGCGTTTGTACGCAGTGACACTACGAACATCCTCGCTGATTTCCCGACACTTTTCCACTTAGAAAAATTGACTTTCCGCTCGAATTTACCAAGAAATCGTAAAAAATTGAATGGATATAAGTGGTGTATATCGGGTGGCATAGTTATAGCCTGTGCGCGGATAAGATTCCTGCTGACTGTCCTTGTCGCAGGAAAATCTCTTGCTTGAATTAGTGCTTTTACGATGGCTGTTCCTATGGCTTGTACGCGGTTTAGCGACAACTACGACCTAAAAGAAGAGTTGGGAAAGTAAGTATTAAACATTTTCTTTAAGTGTTTTTCAATTAAGTGTAGTAAAACCACGATTTTCCTGCTGAAAGTTAAGGAAGGACGGAGCGTCCGACTGCAGGCGCCGCGGCGTAACCAAAAATCGTCGGCGTCTGGGAAAACTGATAATAATACGAAAATAAACTAGTCGGTTTTATTCGTTTTGGTGTCTTTTCTCGGTAGAAATGTCGGGAAATGCTTTGGTTAGCCGTTGCCGCTCGACATATCTGCATTGCTTGGAAAATCAATATCGGACGGCGGTGGCAGGAATGGTTCCAGCCCCGCCGTGCTAGGTTTGACAGGTGGTTGTCTCTTGAAAAAGCCCCAAAAACTCTTCCGCCTTTTAATAAATTAGTTTTTTTGATTAAATTGAACTCTGGTGTCAAGTTTTTAATTAATTAAAAATGACAATGCTAATTTGGGGTCAGGAAAATACGCATTATACAGAGTGGTATTCAAAATATCTCTGGTGCCGCGATACCGGATAGTCTATTTCCTAGTATCATCTCTTTTAGGCGCGCAAGTAGGATTTTTAAACTATTTTATCTAAATTGTGAGATATGGGAACCATACCAAATATACAAGGTGTTGCAGAATGTTGTAAAAGAAAATTTAAAGGCAGATTCTACTTTCGAAAATACGAAAAAAAGTTCATATAAACATGGGTCCGCTAATTGCTCGCCCTCAAAATACAGGGTGTTAAGCTTGTAAAAAATAGTTTTTTAAAATACGATCTTAAATAATTTTTACCCAATTTAAATTTGGCAATGTTATTTGTAGCATTTAAGGGGTTATTTATCACTAACTAATTTATTAAGTCCAGTGGCGTCTAGAGCGAGCAACTGAAAGAATATTTCTAAAAAAAAACGGTACGCCACTGACTGTGTACATGTGTGTAATATTTCTGTTTTTTTTAATTAATTAAATAAAAACTAGCTTTTTTTCGTATTTATCTCTAAGAGAAAAAAATCAAAATTGAGTATTTTTAGACCATAAAAGCAATGCGAGAAGTTTTTCTTTTAAAAATTAGGTTTTATAATTTTTTATCAGCAATTGTGTTACAACAAAGAAAATTGTAGTTTCACTATTAAATTTAGTCTGACAATTTTAATTACTAAAATAAGTAAGTGTTTTCAAAATTTGTCGAATCCGTCACAACATCCTGTATCTCGAGAACGAAAAATTTGCGGACTTATGTTTATGTGATTTTTTAAAAATATTTGTGATGAAAAATCTGTCCTTTAATTTTCTGAACAATTTCTGTAACACCCTGTATACTAGAAGCTATTAACCTTAAAAAGAACAGAAAATTTGTATTTTGGAATATCCGAAACCACTTACAGCAAATTTTCAAAAAATATGTTTTTTCTCATAATTAGAGACATCTGAATTTTATTTTTCACAAATTCAAAAATACAAATTTGGTATATTTTGTGTGTGTCGCGTGCCTCACATTTTAGATAAAATTAAATAAAATCCTACTTTCAATCATGCGCGGCAGGTTTTGAGTTTTTATAAGGATGCCGGTGCCAAGTGACAAAAATTTTTGAGGAGCAAAAATAGAAGTTAATCATCTTCACATTCTATTTCGTAATAAAAACTTTTAGAAGAATAGGCAAAAGAAGTATTTTTAGCAAACAAAAAGTTGAAGAGAAAAAAAGGACCTCACCCACATCAACACAACACTCACAACACTTTTAAAGAACAAAAATATTAAAATGTTCATTTCCCATGCATGGTGCAATGCACCCATACATTTCACCTCTTTGGGTGCATTGGCCTCGTGCCCCAGTTACTCGCCGGCACTGCTTTCAATGCCGATTTTAAAATAGGTATGCGTGAATAAATACAATATCTACATATGTGTTTGTTTTCATTAAACTAAAAGATGATACTAATTTATTAAAAAATAAAAGGCGCATAATATGGTGGAAGTTGTGGAACATGAAATTGTTCATACATAAATGACAACATGGCATCACATATGACCCCTTAAAAATTGGTATTTTAAAGATCACATAGCAGAAAACCTATTTAATTTAATTCTTTTTATCATCTAACAAATGTTTTCTTTTATAGAAAAAGAAAATATATTTTTGCACATTTTCTCTATATTTTCATAATTATTCTTCAAAGCATTACTTGTGTGCACGGTGTAAGTGAAAAAAAAGTTTGGTATGAAACATTTTGACGACAAAAAAAAGGTTGTTTTAAAAACCATTCTTTTTCTCTCTTTGTTTTCTTCCCTCATACAAAATTTTGTTGAAGAGCAAAAAAAGGCTAAATTTAATATTGTTCTATTACATGTTCTCTTTTTTCTTCCCATATGGTAAGGAGGGGTCCACATAACCGTAAGCATTGAAAGCATTACAAATTTTTCTATTCCCTTCTTAATCATGCTAAAGGAAGGGGATTTAGAACCCCCTTATATTCGTTTGTATGAGTAACAATTTTATGCAGCAACCCTGTGTTGTTGGACTCTTTGTTTGACCTCCGGACAGTGCGGACGTGCGTAGAGGACTACAAGTTCTTCTCGGAGTGGCGGCTAGAGGTGTCGTACAAACGTTTTTTACCTTCGGGGATCAAGGAAAGATTCACGCTAAATTGACGGCATCTTTCTTCTGGATCTAAGCGCTGTGAGCGAAGATTCCTATAAGCTGATGGTAACCTGTTTGGTGGTGAACACGAGGTATTTCTCAAATGGCGGGAAATAGATGGGCGTGCCATGGGAACTGTCAGTAGTGAAAGTGAAGGTTATACGGAACACCAGTAGCAGATCTTGGCTTGACAACCGACATTTATGCATTGCATCGATTGTTGAATTATTTGTTTTCTTTTTGGAATTTCTGGGAGCTACGAACTCGATTATCCAGATTTTCCGCCGACGAAGCCCTGGAAAGCATAGTCCGGAAGGGGGAGAGTGGTGGATTGGACCTGAAGGGACCAAAACCAAGAAAAAAATAGAAATAGAATAGAACCCTGTATTATTGTTCAAGGGTTAAAAATAAACAGATAATAGTTAGTTCTGAAATAGAAAACGCTATGTGTAAATGCGTTTTATTTCTCAGTAAATATATACTTAAGTCAAGTTCACACTGGCACGACCTACGCTTTGAGAAGGCGCCGACCCAATTTGATTTGGAAATTACAATAGATACAAGCACAAATATAATTAAATAAATTTCGGCGCATATATCACCACTGCGCGTCAAGATCCAACGCTGCATATTTATTAAATTGATTTGGACCGATTCCAGCTATCTTTAAAAATTCACTTAGAAAATTCGACTTATTTCTTAACTGAGGCCACCAAATTTATTTCTATTGATTTAATAAATAATTGAAATATCACTTAAAACAGTTTTTATTTTATGGTGACTAATTTTATTTTTTATGTTTTACCCATCTATTATTGATCTGTAATACCTTAGAAACGGAATATGTTATGGTAGCAATAATACCTGCTATCACACCTAAGGCATTATAAGCGGGCATTATGATAATGCCCGCTTATAATGCCCTAATGCGCTAATATGGAAATTTTATTGCTTATCCAATTTTATTTCTCTCACAATAAAGATCAAGTTTATACAAAAAAAGATATGAGACGATGGTATACGAAATGTGTATATTTTCATAGGGTGGAATACTTGGTCCAGAGAGAGTTCGGACTGTATTTTTCCGACTAAAAATAATAAAGTTTGTTAAACATATGTATTAAAATAAAATCAATAACTTACCAGTTCCTGAAAATATGCCATTAAAACGGTTTCGGTTATTTGAAGAATTGCGTTCGTATCTTTCCAAATACCAAATATGCCATACTCCCGATCATACTGTTGCCTTGATTTAACTGGCAAAAGATTTTCGGACGCTTTTATGGCCTTTTCTCTTATATTTTGTGAAATTTCTTCCATTTTGAGCAAATCGTTAAATAAAAATGCCAACTGACTAACTGATCAGAAACATCAAAGTCAAACTTAACACCAGTCATTATCTACTTATGTATACAGGTACAGGTGCAACTTATTTTTTATATTGCGAATAAATAATGTAATTAGTCATTGAAAAACTCTTTTTGGGTAAAACATAAAGCATTGTATGCACCACGGGTTTTACTGGACTATAATGCCCATCAGGTCGAAATCTATTTCGACCTTCAGGGCATTATAGTCCTAGTAACGCCCTTGATACATAAATAGCTATTTAACAGTATTACAACGGGCGATAAACATATTTGTTTTATTTGTTGCATTTATACAGAGTGTCCAAGAATATGTGGGCAATCTCTCGGATTCATATAGAACACGTGAAAATAATGTAACAAGTTTCTATATTTTTTGCCTTCAGTAGTTCGCCAGGGGCGGATTCACCTTTTACAATTGTACTAATTATTTTTATACCCCATATAATACCCCCATATAATAAAGGAATAAAAATATCGAAATTTCGAGAAAAACAACATTTTAATTTATTAGGGTTGTATTTAATAATTTTGTTTGTTGGTTTAACATAGGCTCCCTCTTATTTTTTGCATTTTCTGGCTTTAATTATGGAAGATTATGGGACCCTTCACAATACTGCAACATTATTTTTCCACCACTGTTAAAAAAATACTGTTTTTTAAATCGTTAACATGAAGTTAAAGTACTTCATTCTAGTACAATACATAAAGTGTTAAAAAAGTAACTTTTTTAACACTTCGAAGCTTTTTTCACACTTTAAATAAGTGTTTTGTTTCAGTGCCTACTACAATACACTTAAATATAAACTTGTGCGATGTAACAGTAAACGCCACATCAACTGAACCAAACGGTCTAGTAACCGTTGATTTAGTCATTATTTCTTTTAGTTCATGTGTCACTAGTTTTAAAATTTGACAGTTTGCAAATAAATTTATTAGAAATTATTAAATAATGATAGTAATAATGAATTTGAATGACTAAGAAATGGAAAATGAATTCATACTGTTTTAGTATTATTTTTACAAAAAGTAAGTATGTACATACAATTTTCTAAAATTAAATAATAAATGCATAGGTATGAAGAGGATAATTGTCTCTTAAAAAATAAGGAGGCTATGATTTTTGGTTGCAATATAATGGCTGTGCTGCAAAAATTAAAATTAATAAGTTTAGATAAATAAAACATGTATAAAATGGTAAACAGACTATACAAATTTTTAAAGGCTGGTTTGAAATCATTGTTTACTTTTGCCGCAAATACCACAATCACATTCACAATAATTATACTTTTAATTATATTCTTATCGGCATATACGAAAAATCGATAAGTGTTCATTTGTCGGAACAAAAAATGTTGGTAAATGCGTTATTACTTGGTTTTAATCAGATTTATTTTGTGTGGGCGTATCTATAAGTTCATTTGGGATAACAATGGTATAAAAATCGTGCTAATTAACGTGCTCAACACCTAATTAAAAGAATATTATTATTCATTTCTAAAGAAGATTACATAATTCTTTGTTTATTTTTTTTTTATAAAACGTTTCAGCTTGATAAGCATTCAGTAGAATGGAAAGCCCATATTCTATTCAACTTTGCACAAGTGGTATTATTTAGTACAAAAGCCCAATGGTAGGGAAGCCCAAAAGGGGTATTTTGGGATTTACTACTACAGCGTGGAGGATACCTCGTACCCGGTAAAGTACCTCCACCAATTATCAGCTCCGTATACAGTGCCGATCATAAAAACAAAATTATATCCATCAGAAATTTTCAAACGCGTCAGATTAAGATAGGGTGAGTTAATTACATGCTAAACAGTGTATATTCCACTAATGTGACAATTTAAAAGTGACGTAAAGAAAGCGGAGGGCTACAAAGTTGTAAAAAACACGTTATTTTTATATTCTTAAGTGTGACTATTTTTATTATTTTAAAGAAAATAATAATTAAAGGATAACGAAATAGTTATTATCCTAACAAGTGGGAAAGTTATGCTTTCCCGCACGCGAACTGCCGATGCCCGAATGACGCGAAGCGGAGTTCTGGCAAGCAGTTAAGTGCAGGAAAATTACTTTCCGCAAGAGTTGGGATCAATATTTTTTCTACCAGCATAAAGAAGACAATTTATACATTCTTTAAAGTTTATTTTAAATCACAATTTAATAAAATTTTATAACAAAATTTGATTTATTATTCAGGGGCGTAGCGTAGGCCAAAATAGGCGTAGGCCTATTTGAGAATAATAGAGCACATTTGAGAAGAATAGGCACATTTGAGAATAACCTTAACTGGCATAAATACATTGTATCTATAGCCACCGCGGTTTCAAAAAAGCTTGGATTTCTTTTCCGAAATAAAAAGTATTTTTCTCCTTCCAATTTATACACTTTGTATGTGTCCCAAATTCGACCCTCTCTGGAATATTGTTTTCATGTCTGGGGAATGACATCCCCTACAACCCTCAGCATTCTTGATGCCATTCAAAGAAGGGCTGTTCGTCTTATTAATGATCCTTTACTTACTCAAAAACTTCCTTCCCTTGCTCATCGTCGAGCTGTGGGAGATCTATCGCTCTTCTGTAGATACTTTTACGGCTTCTGCTCCCACGAATTATCTAGTATAGTCCCTCCTCTTGCAGCTCCCAACAGAGAAACTCGTGGTGCCGCACGTCTGCATCCCTATACGGTCCAACTGGACAGGCTCCGAACTTCCCATTTCGTTCGTTCTTTTATCCCTAGAGTTTCTAGACTGTGGAACCTGCTGCCAGCGAAGGTCTTTCCTTCCCCCAAATCTTCAAGTGTTTAAGTCCCGTGTTAACAAACTTCCTCTTACCCTGCTTAAGACACCCACGGTACGTTAGTATTTAGGCTTTCAGCCTTCGAGGATTGTCCAAAGATAAAAAAAAATCCAAGTGGTATCCGCGAGGACCCTTCTTCCGCGATAAATATAGCAAAAAAAGTTTAGGACCAAAAAATAAAGGCCCCACCTTTAAATACACACTCTTTTCAACGTTTTTTAATACAGATACAATATTGGCGTAGGCAAACATGTAGCTGCGAGGCCCCTATACTGATAGATTAAGTTGGAAAGCAAAAAAGTTCCCAACCTCAAATTTACATGTTTTTATACTTTCATCATGCTTGCTACTGCTTATCCTGCGCATAATAATACCATAACAATGTCCATGTCTTACGTTTCATACCTTCAACTGCAACGTCTCCTAGCCGCGAGGTCCCTACAGGCGCGAGGCCGTAGGCGACCGCCTACACAGCCTACGCCTAAGTACGCTACTGTTATTATTTATATAAAATGTTATTGTAGCTTTTTGTAGACAATTTTCGAATTCAGGTGTTGCTATGTAGCTGAAGGATTACTGTCTTTACTGAATGGTGAAGCAAGAGTAGAGCTGGCAAAAACCGGAAAAGAACAAAACCGGTTAACCGGTTTCGGTTAAAACCGGTTAACCGAATATTTAAAACCGGTATTAAAAACCGGTTTTAAAACCGAAAAACCGAAACCGGTTTTTAAAACCGATACACCGAAATCGGTTTTTAAAATCGAAAACCGAAAACGGTTCTCAAAACCGAAAAAGGCTATTCTAAACCACAGTTAACAGAAAATCGTAATTTTTCTCTATTAATCGTTTTTGCGTTGATTACGGATTTGCCCATGAGCGGTGGTGTTAAGTGATAATCATTATTCATTCTAGAATATTCTTCAAAAGAAATTGGTTAAATATAAATAAGAATAAAAATATAACATCCCTGTTAATAAAATGCAAGATTCTAAAAGGTGGTAAAAATTCCATACATACATACATAATTTATTTTTCCTCTTTATTTAAAATTGGTATTCTATTTTCGGTGTTTTTTCTTGGTTTATTGGTTAATAAAAAAACAGAAAAGGAAAAGTGGTGATTTTTAAATTTTAATTTAGTGTGTTATTAGAGTAAGTTGTAGTTTTTATTATAAACCGCAATAAACCAAAAACCAATTAATTGATATTCGAAGAACCGCTTTTCGATTTTGGTCCGATTATCCGAAAAATCGGTATTTGAAAATCGCTTTTTTAAAACCGGTTAACCGATATTCGAAAACCGGTTTCTCAAAACCGGTTAACCGGTATTCGAAACCGGTTTTCGAATACCGTTTTTCGATTTTGGCCACAACCGGTTTTCAAATACCGGTTTTCTATTTTGGCCAAAACCGCGGTTAACCGAAAACCGGTTAAGCGGTTAACCGAAAACCGGTTTCGGTTGCCAGCCCTAAGCAAGAGTCATTTGGGTAATGTTTGATGGGCCTGCATTCTGCTCTTCTGTTTGAGGCTTTATGGTTAAAATTTTGTTGTATAGATTCTTCTTTTTATTTCGAAATCTTTCACGACATACGTATTTATTGCCTTTAAATATTGGCTCCCCTATTGATTTTGCAAAAAAATTGTATTATACTATTTTATAAACGTTTATAAGATAAGCTCACACACTAAATTTCGTTATTTTCCAATCCTCAAATTAAAAGTTATTTAATAAAAACTATTTGTAAAGTGGAACAGTGGGGACCTTTTTCTTGATTGTTTTCTAATGTTTTTTTGTTTCTTATTTTTGCCCCCTCACTGTGATACGGGGCACCTTTCCAGCACGACACGCCAATGCTTTTTATAATTTATTTAGTTTATTTTTCTCGAAGTACTTCTTGTCTTTACCATACCGCATCGATTTTTCTTGTGACACGTGCACTGCAAAAAAGAGCCTCTATGTATATTTATTTTCCAATAAATCTCCTTCAGTGTATCATTAGTTTTTATTAGGAAATGTCGTCCCACGCAGAGACTCTATATATCCATTTTGTGAGCCTCTATATAAAGGAGCAATTTCAGGGAGCTTTTTATCTTTTCCCTCTTGGATATATTGTCACATTTTATATATTTCATAGATAAAATAAGAAAAATGATACTTGTCAATCGGATTTAGTTTTACTACTAGTCGGATTTAGATTTTTTTATTTCTTGCCAGAGCTAAATACACGGTGGCCTCCCAGGTATTCGAGAAACTTCGGCTATAAATTTAACAATAAAAGTTAGATTTTTTTATATGAACATACAGGGTGGCCCACCATATTCGACACGGTCTGTAGCTGGATAACCATGGGGTTTTTAAAAAAGTAAATACTGAAACATATACAGGTCGGATAATGCCACAGTATTAAATTATTTTAGTCTATACAGGATGCCTCAAAAAAGTGTGACGTATCAAAGTTATATATTTTTAAATGGAACACCCTATATTTTATGGCGGTTTTAGATTCTACATAAAAAAATAACTCGAGTTTGTTTATAGTACTAAGTGTCTAATTTTATTCGTTTTTGTGATATTTGATTCTTTTTCAAAATGCAGGGGTGCAATTAAATTAATTTTATTTTAACCATATAAACTCCTTAAACTTTAAAATTTGTTACAATATTAGGAAAAGTTTGTCTTATCATACGTAGGTCATATCGAGATCATAGATTATACAGGGTGATCAAAAAATAATTTCAATTTTTTAGAAAGTCAAATTGCAATATCTCTCTTATTTTAAATGGAACACCCTGTATTTTTTTACAGCACATGATGACAAGATAGATGCTCTTTCAAATGGTGTATAGGTTGCTTATACCTATCTTTTATACTTTTAAGTAAATTTCGTTTTAACATATTTTTATTCCAAATGTCTATTTAAATGTAAGTAGGCTGTGATATAGCTATGTCTATTTACTAAGCCGTTATTGCAAAATGTAAATTTTTGGAAAAAAGCACAAAATTAAAAGATTTGGATTATCTGCCACTATTTTTAAAATTTACAGAAGTAAAATCATTAGTTGCTTATAATGCTACTTCCAATAACACTTATTTCAGCTGAATGTGGTAATGATAAAACTTGTGTTTTTAAACAATCCTAATAACGCCTCTGGTCAGTTATGACGACATTCTGTGACATATAACTCGTTTCCTCCATTATCCATAATCACTGTGTCAAATTTTTTAAAGCAACTATTAAGGTTGTCAGATGGTATCTCCTGGAATATTTTTCAGGATTAACTCTAGACTAAAGTAAACCATTTATTTCATATCCTACCAGTCTTATATCATCTTGTTGTTGTAGAAGAAGGGTTTTTATTTAAAATCATTGAAATTTCTTTTAAACTGACTAAAACACTAGTAATCAATAAATGGTCGTTGTTGTTTTCTTAAGAAAAATATTAATGGCTGCTATGTCACAGCCAACTTTAATTTAAATAAACATTTGGACTAAAAATTTGTAAAAACAGATTTTACTAAAAAGCACAAAAGATAGGTATAGACAACCTGTACACCATTTGAAAGAGTATTTTATTTGTCATCATGTGACGTAAAAATACAGGGTGTTCCATTTAAAATAAGAGAGATATGGCTATTTGATTTTCTGAAAAATTGAAATGATTTTTTGACCACCCTGTACAATATTTGATCTTGATTTGACCTACGTATGATATGGCAGACTTTTTCAAATCTTGTTACACATTATAGAGTTTAAAGTGTTAAAAGTGTTAAAGTAAAATAAATTTAATATCACAAAAACGAATAAAATTAGACACTTGGTACTATTAACAAACTAAAATTATTTTTTTATGTAGAATCTAAAACCGTCATAAAATATAGGGTGTTCCATTTAAAAATATAACTTTGATACTTCACACTTTTTGAGACATCCTGTATAGAGTAAAATAATTTTATACTGTGGCCTTATCCGACCTGTATATGTTTCAGTATTTACTTTTTTAAAAACCTCATGGTTATCCAGCTACAGACCGTGTCGAATATGGTGGGCCACCCTGTATGTCCTAATCGTTTTAGTTTTTAAACTACAGGGTGTTAAAATTAAAAAAAAAATATATTCATAGTAACTTTTATACCAATTTAGATATTTTTAAAAAATTGAGGAAAGCCTTTTTTTAATCTTTGGACAGTCCACGAAGGCTGAAAGCCTAAATACTAACGTACCGTGGGTGTCTTAAGCGAGGTAAGAGGGAGTTTGTTGACACGGGACTTAAAAACTTGAAGATTTGGGGGAGAAGGAAAGATCTCCGCGGGCAGCAGGTTCCACAACCTAGAAACTCTAGGGATAAAAGAACGAATGAAATGGGAAGTTCGGGGCCTGTCCTATTGAACTGTATAGGGATGCATACGAGCGGCACCACGAGTTTCTCGGTTGGGAGCTGCAAGAGGAGGAACTATACTGGATAATTCGTCGGAGCAGAAGCCGTAAAAGTATCTATAGAAGAGCGATAGATCTCCCACAGCTCGACGATGGGCAAGAGAAGGAAGTCTTTGAGTAAGTAAAGGATCATTAATAAGACGAACAGCCCTTCTTTGAATGGTATCAAGAATGCTGAGGGTTGTAGGGGATGCCATTCCCCAGACATGAGAACAATATTCCAAAAAGGGTCGAATTTGGGACACATACAAAGTGTATAAATTGGAAGGAGAAAAATACTTTTTGGCTCGGAAAAGAAATCCAAGGTTTTTTGAAGCCGCGGTGGCTATAGATACAATGTGTTTATGCCAGTTAAGGTTATTCTCAAATGTGACGCCCACAAGGTTAAATGTTTCCCCGCTTTGCAAAACCTGGCCACTCATAAGCAAAGGGTGAGTGTTTGATGATTTTTTTCGGGACAAGGAACATGATTGTGTTTTGAATGCATTAATATGAACGAGAATGTTGGCACCCCAATCCAATAAATTGAAACTATTTCTAAAATGACATAAGTAAGTTTAGTCCTATGTCCTAAATTTAACATTTCAAGATGAATTAATGTTTAAATCAAATTTTAGTGCGACACCAAATTAAATTAATTTCCTAACTGAGCCGGAGAATCCAGTTCGATGAGATGTGGAATTAATTAGTTAGAGTGGCACATTTTCATTAACAGCCGGACTAAAGTTCAATTAAAATGTTTCTGTAGATTAACACTACTAAAATCTCTTCATTTTTGTTTAAAAATGACATCAGTAACTGGACCTATAAAATACAATCAAGTTCGCTGTTGCATCAGAAATCTTTCAATACTCATTATTTACTCATAAGCCGCCAAGTTCTAAAAAGATAATATTAACACAACTTGTGAGTATCATATTTGACATTGTATCCACAGCCCCTGTCAGGCAAGTGCGGCAATCTCATTATTAAAAAAAGGCACTTTATGCATCTTCTGCATACCATATTTTTTTTTGCAAGAAAAATCTTTCAATACTCATTCTTTACTCATAAGCCGCCAAGTTCTACAAAAGATAATATTAACACAACTTGTGAGTATCATATTTGACATTGTATTTACAGCCCCTGTCAGGCAAGTGCGGCAATCTCATTATTGAAAAAAGGCACTTTATGCATCTTCTGCATACCATATTTTTTCTTGCAAGAAAAATCTTTTAATACTCATTCTTTACTCATAAGCCCCCAAGTTCTACAAAAGATAATATTAACACAACTTGTGAGCATCATATTTGACATTGTATCCACAACCCCTGTCAGGCAAGTGCGGCAATCTCATTATTAAAAAAAGGCACTTTATGCATCTTCTGCATACCATATTTTTTCTTGCAAGAAAAATCTTTCAATACTCATTCTTTACTCATAAGCCGCCAAGTTCTACAAAAGATAATATTACCACAACTTGTGAGTATCATATTTGACATTGTATTTACAGCCCCTGTCAGGCAAGTGCGGCAATCTCATTATTAAAAACAAGGCACTTTATGCATCTTCTGCATACCATATTTTTTCTTGCAAGAAAAATCTTTCAATACTCATTCTTTACTCATAAGCCGCCAAGTTCTACAAAAGATAATATTAACACAACTTGTGAGCATCATATTTGACATTGTATCCACAGCCCCTGTCAGGCAAGTACGGCAATCTCATTATTAAAAAAAGGCACTTTATGCATCTTCTGCATACCATTTTTTTTGCAAGAAAAATCTTTCAATACCCATTCTTTACTTATAAGCCGCCAAGTTCTACAAAAGATAATATTAACACAACTTGTGAGCATCTTATTTGACATTGTATTCACAGCCCCTGTCAGGCAAGTGCGGCAATCTCATTCTTTAAAAAAGGCACTTTATGCATCTTCTGCATACCATATAATTTCTTGCAAGAAAAATCTTTTAATAATCATACTTTACTCATAAGCCGCCAAATTCTACAAAAGATAATATTAACACAACTTGTGAGTATCATATTTGACATTGTATCCACAGCCCCTGTCAGGCAAGTGCGGCAATCTCATTATTAAAAAAAGGCACTTTATGCATCTTCTGCATACCATTTTTTTTGCAAGAAAAATCTTTCAATACTCATTCTTTACTCATAAGCCGCCAAGTTCTACAAAAGATAATATTAACACAACTTGTGAGCATCATATTTGACATTGTATCCACAGCCCCTGTCAGGCAAGTGCGGCAATCTCATTATTAAAAAAAAAGGCACTTTATGCATCTTCTACATACCATTTTTTTTTGCAAGAAAAATCTTTCAATACGCATTCTTTACTCATAAGCCGCCAAGTTCTACAAAAGATAATACATAGTAACACAACTTGTGAGCATCATATTTGACATTGTATCCACAGCCCCTGTCAGGCAAGTGCGGAAATCTCATTATTGAAAAAAAGGCACTTTATGCATCTTCTGCATACCATATTTTTTTTGCAAGAAAAATCTTTCAATACTCATTCGTTACTCATAAGCCGCCAAGTTCTACAAAAGATAATATTAACACAACTTGTGAGCATCATATTTGACATTGTATCCACAGCCCCTGTCAGGCAAGTGCGGCAATCTCATTATTAAAAAAAGGCACTTTATGCATCTTCTGCATACCATATTTTTTTTTGCAAGAAAAATCTTTCAATACTCATTCTTTACTCATAAGCCGCCAAGTTCTACAAAAGATAATATTAACACAACTTGTGAGCATCATATTTGACATTGTATCCACAACCCCTGTCAGGCAAGTACGGCAATCTCATTATTGAAAAAAGGCACTTTATGCATCTTCTGCATACCATTTTTTTTTGCAAGAAAAATCTTTCAATACTCATTCTTTACTCATAAGCCGCCAAGTTCTACAAAAGATAATATTAACACAACTTGTGAGTATCATATTTGACATTGTATTTACAGCCCCTGTCAGGCAAGTGCGGCAATCTCATTATTGAAAAAAGGCACTTTATGCATCTTCTGCATACCATATTTTTTCTTGCAAGAAAAATCTTTTAATACTCATTCTTTACTCATAAGCCCCCAAGTTCTACAAAAGATAATATTAACACAACTTGTGAGCATCGTATTTGCCATTGTATCCACAACCCCTGTCAGGCAAGTGCGGCAATCTCATTATTAAAAAAAAAGGCACTTTATGCATCTTCTGCATACCATATTTTTCTTGCAAGAAAAATCTTTAATACTCATTATTTACTCATAAGCCCCCAAGTTCTACAAAAGATAATATTAACACAACTTGTGAGCATCGTATTTGCCATTGTATCCACAACCCCTGTCAGGCAAGTGCGGCAATCTCATTATTAAAAAAAAGGCACTTTATGCATCTTCTGCATACCATATTTTTTTTTGCAAGAAAAATCTTTCAATACTCATTCTTTACTCATAAGCCGCCAAGTTCTACAAAAAGTAAAGTCAACCCTACTTATTTTCAGGCTTGACTTGAACGATTCAAGTCCCTTTCAAGCGCGTTTATATCGCTTTTTCAAGCAACTTTTAAAAGCCGCTTTAACTCAGGCTAGCTTCAACTATTCGATATAAGCGTAGTGTACTATAAAATCAAGGTTATTTCTCATTACATACAGGAGTTGTTTGCAATATGTTAATTTACAAGCCATAAATATTTCATAGACTGCACCGAATACCCTATACACACCAATTCTAATAATTGTATTCAAATAAATGCAATGTTTTACTTAAAATTACCAAGTTAAATTTTATTGGAAATTAATATCAAATTTAAATTTCCTTTCCGAATGGGAAGGTTTGCTCAGGTGTAATTCTTATGTATATTAATAGAGTTTGAATATTTAATGTCTGTTTGCGCTTGGTCTTTACTAAATTTATGCTTAAACCTTGGTCTTTCGTTAGATAAAACTGTTTAAACCAACGACGTATGGACCAGGTTTGTTTACGTTTGAGCTGTTGTCATCAATACATCACAGTAAAAGCGCTAAAATGCGGTTTGTCAAATTTAATTTTTCCACTCGAAACTTACTAACCACAAGTAGTTGTTGGATAAGCCTCTATATTAAAGAATTTTGTAATATAGCTTTTTAAATGAACAATAGATATATTTTTATTATTTTTAGATATTATAATAAAAAAATATGTTCAAATATTACAAGTTATTATCTTTTTAAAAAAGCAAAATTCTGAAAATACGTGATTATTTGTTAATCCCGGCAACGCCGCCCAGGGATTTTTACTCCATCGTAAATAAAACATGAATGAACTCTTCCCAAACGCTTGTGGGTGACGCCCCCTTTGCTTTGTCATTTCTGTTGGTTTCTGACATTTGACAATTTGAAAAGCCAAAAGTGATCAAATAAAGCTTATAATGCGTTTTTTGTGTATTTTCTGGTGTTTGTTGGTGATTAGAAAGTGTTTTTAAAGACAATATGGGTAGGCAGTGCTTTGTTTGTAGAAGGGTAGACTATTCATTTTCGCACCTCACTTTTCACAGGTAAATAGAGACCAACGTCGTTGGGTGCATACTATCGACCAAGGTCAAAAAGTAAGTCCGCCATTTTCATTTCTCGCTTGCCTCACCCCCTTTGCCTATTAGGATTGTTGGCTTAATGTTTATCATAAAATTATGAATGAATCGCTGGGTCCATACGTCGTTGGTTTAAACCATTTAGATTTATTGGCAATGGGTCTTTTCATATTTTTTCTACGACTGTCCAAAAAGTGACGCGTTCACCCAGTCCAACAACCGAAATATTTAGCATTGATAGGTTGGGTTGAAGCGCCGCTTCCATATATGGCGGTATAAATATTCGTGGTAGACTCGTCAAAAGGAACCATCCTAAAAAGGTTTTTAAAGGGTTCCTATCATGAAGTGCATTTCATTACTGCCCCAGCCACTATTTTGTCCAGACTTTTTGCAAAAACTCTCTATAAAAAGAAAAATTACACACCATACCCAGTAATATCATATAATTATATTTCCTCCATACGTACACACAAGTTGAGATTTTTCCTATATTTATTCATCACCTTCTTTCGCAATCTTTCAGATCAATAACGCGTGGCACGATATATGTCATGTTCTCCATAACAGACATATCCAATTTATTTCCTTTCTCATTATTTATACATGCAGTTGTGGATTTTTTTATTACCATGTTTTACAGTGTGTAGCGGTTGTTCTGATATGGAAGAGATTAAAAAAATAGTTATTTACATTACAAGATGCGAAAGTTTACTTTTTGGTGTGAGGTGGTGGACCTCCGAACACTTGAAAGGCCTTGCGCATCGTGTAAATTATATTTTTTCTGCTACTGTTCGATGTATCGCATAATTTAATAATCATTAACATCATGTTTTAATAGAAATATCAGAGATTTTGAAATTTTACCTGTTAAAAATTAATCCATAGCAACACATTTATTGTTGACATTGTCTGTCATCAGCACTTGTCAGATATTGAATTATTGTTAATTTAGTATAAATCCATTCCCATTTTAAAATGTTAAATGAATATGAAAATGGCATCCAAAAGGCAGCTGACCTTGCGTGTGCCTCACTTCTGCCAGACAAATCTAAAGAGAGGTACCATCAAACATATAAATCGTTTTCTGAATGGCTTGCTACAAAAAATGTGGGGCGGATTGACGAGAATGTGATGTTGGCGTATTTTCAAGAAAAATCCGAGTCTTTATCACCACCAACCCTCTGGTCTGTATATTCCATGCTCAAGTTAACAATGTCCGTAAACAAAAATCAAGATATTTCGGAGTTCAAGAAACTAGTTGCATTTATTAAAAGGAAAAACGATGGTTATGAGGCAAAAAGTCAAAAATTTTTAAAAAGAAGAAATCATAAAGTTTTTACTTAACGCGCCTGATCAAAGTTACTTAGCAATGAAAGTAATAGCCATTATGGGAGTGGCTGGGGCATGCCGGACAGACGAAATATAAAGAATCATGCTAAGTGATGAAGAAATAAGAAATGACGTGGCTATAGTAAAAATATTGGAGTCTAAAAATAAAGTTAAAAGAAACTTTGTAACAAATATTTTGGAAATAAATATTATTATTATTATTAGTAACCAACGATGAAGGCTCAGTTCCTTATGTCAGATTTCTACATGAATATATTAAGCTGAGACCAAGGAATGCTCTAGATGAGCGCTTATTGTATCGTTATAAAAGAGGTAAATGTGTTAATCAAGTAATTGGAAAGCACACTATTTCAAATGTACCTAAAGAAATTGCGAAGTTTTTGAAGCTTGAAGACATCAGTAGATAAACTGGCCAATCTTTTAAAAGAACGTCAACTACGTTCCTTGCCAATGCTTCGGATGTCGATATTTTGGAATTAAAAAGGCATGGAGGTTGGAAGTCTTCTTCTGTTGCGGAGGGATATATTTCTGAATCCTATAGTAATAAGGTGGAAATTTCAAAGAAGATTTTACACGAAATTCCTACCAATATTTCCTCTAATGAAGTAACAGTGAAAAATATGAATATTAACGTAGTTAAAGGTGATAACGATACCCCAACAACAAATTTAAAAACTGTTAATTCAAGTATTATTCCTCCAATTTCTTTTGCTAATTGCTCAAATTGCACAATTACTTGTAATGTCAATACCTAACCTAGTTTTTTAAAATATTTTGTCATAAATTAGTTACTTTTTATAAATAAATCCTAATATTTCCCACAAGCATATTTTCTTTTTTACTCTTACTTTTTTGTCCAGGCGCTGAAAATATTATTATGCCTCCGTCTATTAAGGGGTCGCTGTTATCACTAAAATTCGACAAAGATGGACTTGCGAACGAAAAAATTATTGCTAAACCTACCTTACAGCAAAAATGCAAAATATCTCAATTTTCAGCGACTTTTTAATGAAGTGTAGGATAAATTCTACAATATTTTTTCTCCTCTAAACGATTGTGTTTTAAAAAATTACACACAATGTCTGGTTCTTTATTTTTGCTAAACGTACCTAGCAACAAAAAATTGAAAATATCCCAATTTTCCAACAATTGTTTAAATGAAATTTGAGATAAACTCTACAATATGTTTTCTCTGTACGATGCTTTGCAAAAAAATTGCACAGAATGTCTAGTTCTTTTGGAAATCAGCGAAGAACGAGTCGTCGAAAAAAAAATTATCGCAAAACCTACCTCGCAACAAAAAGTCAAAATATCTCAATCTTCCAACGACTTTTTAAATGAAACTTGAGATAAACTCTACAGTATTTTTTCTTTTCTTGATGATGGTGGGTAAAAAAATTGCACATAATGTTTGGTTCTTTTAAAATTAAACAAAGAAGAAGGCCCCGACAAAAATCATCGCTAAACCTAGCTTTAAGATAAAATCTACAGTGTTTTTCTTCTCTATACGATGCTGTGTCAAAAAATTGCACAGAATGACTGGTTCTTTCCAAATTTAACAGAAAAGAAGTCGCCGAAAAAAATCATCGCTTAACTTACCACGCAACAAAAAAGCAAAATATCTTAATCTTTTAACGACTTTTTAAATGAAATTTAAGATAAAATACAGTATTTTTTCTTCTTTATACGATGCTGTGTCAAAAAATTGCACAGAATGTCTGGTTGTTTTAAAATTCAATAGAGAAGAAGTTGCCAAAAAAAAAAAAAAAAATCATCGCTAAACTTACCACGCAACAAAAATCGAAATATCTTAATCTTTCAACGACTTTTTATATAAAATTTGAGATAAAATCTACAGTTTTTTTTCTGTTTACGATACTGTGTAAAACAATTGCACAGGATTTCTGTTTCTTTTTTGAAAATTAACGAAGAACGAGTTGCAAAAAAATTATCGCTAAACCTACCTCGCAACAAAAAATTCAAAATATCTCAATCTTTTAACGACTTTTTAAATGAAATTTGAAATAAAATCTACAGTATTTTTTCTTCTCTATACGATACTGTGTCAAAAAATTGCACAGAATGGTCGCCAAAAAAAAATTCCTCGCTAAACTTACCACGCAACAAAAAATGCAAAATATCTTAATCTTTCAACAACTTTTTATATAAAATTTGAGATATAATCTACAGTATTTTTTCCTCTTTACCACACTGTGTGAAACAATTGCACAGAATGTCTGTTTTTTTAATTACCGAAGAACGAGTCGCCGAAAAAAAAATTATCGCTAAACCTACCTCACAACAAAAAAATCAAAATATTTCAATCTTCCAACGACTTTTTAAATGAAATTTGAGATAAAATCTACAGTTTTTTTCCTTATTTTTAGGATATTGTGTAAAAAATGCACAGAATGTCTGGTTCTTTTAAAATTAAACAAAGAAGAAGTCCCCGACAAAAAAATCATCGCTAACCTAGCTCGAAACAAAAAATGAAAAATATCTCAACCTTCCAAGGACTTTTTAATGCAATGTGAGATAAAAATCTACAGTTTTTTTCTTTATTTTTAGGATAGTGTGTAAAAAATGCACAGAATGTCTGGTTCTTTTGACAATAATTAACGAAGAACGAACAAGGAAATCATAGCTAAACTTACCTCGTAATACAAAATTAGGAATATCTCAATCTTCAAACGACTTTTCTAAATAAAGTTTGATGTAAAATCTACAGTATTTTTATTCTCTTAATAATAATGCGTCAAAAAATTGAACAGAATTTCTGGTTCTTTTAAAATTCAACAAAGAAGTCCTCGACAAAAAATCATCGCTAAACTTATCTCGCAACAAAAATGAAAAATATCTTTATCTTTAAAGACTTTTCTGAATGCGGTGTAGTGTAAAAGTTATAGTATTTTTCTCCTTTTATACGAGGAGGTATCCACAAAAATCTTTCTAGGTTTAAGTGCATGTAGAAGTATTTTAAATCGAGCGACTCTACAATACAATATAAGCACAAATTATCAGAATACCCAGATGCGAAACTAAGCGTGTTCGTTGAAATCTCTCACCACTATCGTCCCTCCCACTGCGTGGTGGATATACACCCCACGATTTAGTACGTGACCTAATGCTCATCTAGGTGTCAGTTAGTCCCATACTTTTGTTGGTATAGAACGTGAGCATAAGTTAGTTAATTGTGTTTAGTTGTTTGTGAACTTTTATGTTTTTTATTATTAAAGTGTTAGTATAGTGTCTTGTTAAATTTTTTACCGTTTAATATGGGATATAAATGTGTATATTTATTCTGTTCCTCCATCACCGGGAGCGGATCACTTTTAGATTCCCAAAGGACCACTATTTTAAGACTATTTAACATAAATACAAAGCTTTTACAAATTACTTAGATATGTTACTAAAGTTATTGATATTAATCAGTATGTGCCTAAACACAGGAAAATATTTTTTTATTTATAGCCGCACTGCCATTTAAAAGGCTATATTTCAAATTTAAAAAATGAGGTGTTTTTTCAGTATTAAAAAAAATACATACTTCCAAATAAAAAAAAACAAATCAATTAGGTTTGGTTATTACTAAGGCAACATCTGCATTACTTTAAAAGATTGCGTCGGGGTTTCTTTATAAACTTGTGTTACTCGGCTTTCAATTATTCTGTTTCAATCCCTAGTTACACAAAGCTTTTTAATACACAATTAAAGTAAAGGAATACCATTAATTAATTTAATAAGCAGTTTTTAGGCAAGGTTTTTTTAATGGCTTTTTGTTAAACATTCTAAACCCCCATCAGTTTAATCGTTTTTAAAAATGTTTTGTGCAACCAGGTATAGACATTATATTACAGGTTGATCCAAACGTGACATCTACTAACAATATTTTACCGTTCAAAGAATGGGTAAAATTTTTAGTTTGTAATATTTTTAATAAAGAAATATTTAAATTCCCAATTAGTGTATTATTCTTTTGTTCCGTTTTCCACACATAAAAAAGCTGCATAATTGGTTACTATAAAAGTCTGTCTCTCCTTAGCGCCTTGGTGCGGTTTAACCTTTACAAATTAAAAATATTACGATCCATACATTAGTACAGATGTTACATTTATTCTTTTTCAAGGTCATAGAAACAGGTAAGCATAATTTGCCGCACTTTCGCATCTGGATATTCTGATAATTTGTGATATAAGTAAAAAAAAACTAAACTGTGAACTGAACGTCTGCTAATCAATAAGGAAAACTTTTTAATAATAAAATCAAAAAAGCAATTATGAATGTATTAACGTAAAAAAAAATAATTTTAATATCTTTGCTGCTCAAACATCTCTCAAATCTTTAGCGTTTTTTTCGGACTTAATTATTATTTCCGCTTTTTCCAAAATCACGTCATTAAAACTTCCCGAAGTACCTCTTTTTGCCCTTTTAAAAGCCTGGCCGGCAGCGATGTTTCAGCTTGAAACCCGGGTTTCATATGCGGGTTTCAGGATTTTAGCTCGACAGGTTTGTTTAGGTCTTTTAGGGACTGCCGTAATATGAAAAATTATATTAAAAGCGTGTTTAGAGAAAAAAAAGAACTTGGGCATGTTAAATTTTGTATCAGAGACAACAATGAGACGAGCAACTAAATGTAAATAAATTATCCGAGAGAGAGATAGCTGCTGGGCCTTCCTTGTCTGTCTTCAAGGCAGGTAAACGCAGATGGCGCGTGAGTCGACTTTATCGTTTGGCCGCCAAATTCGAATTATATAGTTGTGCTATTTTTGCCCTTAATGTTAGGTACTTGTTTTTGTTTCCTATTAATATAAAATATTGGGGTTTAGTTCAATAATTACACACACCTAATTAAAAATGTCATTTATTTGGTTTTTATAAAGATTTTTCTTACAGATAACCATGTCAATATTACCTTAAATTATCTGTTGGAACAGCACAAATTTAATATATACACTGTGATCACTAATAAAAGTCAATATTCAAAGTCCAATTAAAGGTAAAAACCACGAAACACACAATATATCACAGAAAATGTAAACAAACTGTCCAAACAAATCGGCCATTGAAAAATATCAAACACAAATATCGAATAACATTTCGGCGTGACTGCCTGCGGCAACGTTGTCAAGTAAAAAATATTCGATTCATGGTATATTTTCTTTCTCTTAATTAAATGTGAGCCAAAAATGGACATTAAAGTTTACATGCAGAAATTGTAAACAACTTGGCAACCAGGGCAAAGCGATGATTGCTCCATCTACGATAGCCTGCCATGATGAAAGACAAAGACATATTTAATGGAACTTGCGTTAAACCAGAAAGAGATAAATACAATGGACAAATTGTTAGGCACAGTTACTCGTCTCATTGTTGTCTCTGTTTGTATGCATAAAAGTTTATACCGAGTGAGTCGCTGAGCAGAATATAAGAAATCCCATGTAAATTTTTGAGTTAGAGTTAATTATTGGCTCTCCTGTACATTTTACAGAAAAAATGTAGGATAACTTTTGAAGAGATCACTCTGACAAATCCTTGTTCCAAGTTTAAAAAATAATAATAAACGACTCTTGAATTATTCAATTAAATGTAACTGCAAAATTACCAAATTTTCGGGTCAGGTAAAGTCAAACAGGCACCTGCAGTGGCGACGCTAGGGGGCCCAGGGGTGGCCCGGGCCACCTCTGAAAAATGACTGGCCATCCCTGAAAAATT
>JACEGR010003754.1:0-99224 GCA_014170235.1 Listronotus bonariensis | reverse complement strand
TATCAAAGAAATTCAAGGTCGCCTTGTCAAATTTGTTGTAAGGATTAGAACACGTTCTATTTTTCGTCAAATATTTGGGGCAAAACTTCAAAACTACCAACCCAATAAATTAAGAATTGACAGTTGGCAACTACAACTTATCGTGATTAATGTGGTGTTTGGTTTTTATCCTGATATTTGTTTAAAAAAGTTTGTTAAATAATTTCTTATTTTACACTTCTGTCTTCAAACAAATTGTATCAAATATTCAAACTTATTTGACAAGAAGTTTGATAAGTGTAAAACCGGCTTAAAAAACTTATTTTTTTTACATGTAAAACCTAACTTGGAAGAAGGACTTCGGTTGAGGGCCACACCAATAAAAAAACTTTTTAATAATAATAAAAATTAATTACAATAATATTAAGAAATAACTAACCTTGTTGCTGCCTCCTACGTGCCAAATAAATATATAAAAATACATATGTAGGTATCTCTACTGTTTACCCATGATAACCAAAATTTGGGAAAAACCTCCAAAATACCCATAAAGGTAAAATGTATAACACGTGTAGTGTTATGAAGGTTTCAGACATGTTGGTCTGGTTTAAATCTCTAGAAATAGAACTTGTTTATGTAGTAAATATAATACAATAAGTTTATTAAAAGACGTATTAATAAACATTTTTTAAATCAGGTTTTATTTTTTAGCGATTTTTATGTATTTTATTTACCCTACGTCAGTTAAAAGAATAAACAAGAATATTAAGCAATCCGGTTGTTTTGGTTAGTTACCTATTTAATTAAATAATACTTTTTACATATTTTTTCCCACGCGTCTATTTTTCAACATTAGTGTTGAAAAGTACATATTAGAGACATTTTGCACCTCTTAAAGTATAACAGACGTTTTTTGGCCTCCTTATGGTTATCGTTATTAAAGATAACGATTACGGCAGAAGTTTTAGACAGAGATTTTGCAGCCTCTTTTAAGAAATATATCTTGCGTCTGCGCTTTCGACACATAACCTTATTTTTGCCTGTGGTTCACCCACTTTAAAGTTAACGAAAAATCAGTATTTACTTTTATTCTTCATAAGATATAAATTCATATTTAAATATATGCAAACACTTCTGTTGATTTCGTTTTTTAAAGTAGATGCAAACAATACAGTATAAGCAAAACACAAAAAGTAAGGTTAGGTTTGGTAGTAGAATAAAAAGCATGTGTGCCAGATTGTAACATCTAAATTAATTACTGATTTAGAATATCCGTAAAAGTGCAAGTCCGTTTTAATTTCTTAACACCATTTGATTTTTATTACTGCTACATATAGATTTTCGCTAATTAGAGCCTAGGTACAAATGATATTTTAATCAATACGGCATAAAAATTTTAACCTTTTAAATAATTAATATTAAAATTTCTACAATCCGGCAACCACGCAGTTTAACAATAACGATAACGATAACGATAAGCTCTTCGGTATTCATCCGTAATTAAAGGAGTTCGGTATGGTTAATAACGATAACGGATCATGTTTGCATTACTGCGCAGTCTCAGAATAACGTTAACCACAGCGAAATTGCAAAATAAGGGGTGCAAAATGTCTCTATTATGTCAGATGCTTAATTTCCGTTAAAAAGATATTTATAGGATATTTTTAACAAACTAAAGGTTTTGACGTACCAGTGCTAACACACATTATCTTTTTTCAAATTATATTCATTTTAATTTTATGTTTAAGGGCTTATTAGTTTATTTTGTTTATTGATAGACATTATTTTATAGCAAATGTTTTTAATAATAATAGGCGACTCATTAAATAATGGAAGTGTCTAAAGCTTCGAATGCCAAAGTAAGGATCTCGATTTGTTAAATTTTAACCTAACCCTAATAAATCATACCTTGTTAGAAAAAGGATAATAGAGAATTATTGCAAGTTGCCGTATTAAGCTCGGGTATTATTAATACCGGCCTTATTTAGATGTGCTTGTACCCATAATTTAGAGTTATTGCAAATCATGTTGAGGGAATCATTAACCTAAAAAAGGGAAAAAAGTGTTTAGTTGTTTTTCTTTATTGTTTTGTGTTGTAGGATTTTGTTTTACATAATTAAATACATACATTTAAAAAGGAAGGTTTTGAGTATTTTTACATCGAAAAACTATTCTATTTTGTGCTCGGCAGCCGTTCGGTTTACACAAACAGTTCCGAACTTAAAATAAGAACAAAATAAGGCACGACCTAAAACCGACATAAATAAAGCCAGCCACTATACTTATTAAGGGAGTCCTTATCCTACTTTGCATCTGCGCAAGCTCAGATGTCAAAATAAGGCCGGTATTATTAGTGCCTGGCCCTATTTCACTGTGCAATAATTCTCTATTATCTGGTAAAATAAAAATGAAATTTCTAGTAAATTAGAGTTGAAATTTAATTTAATCCGGTTGGGACTGTAAGTTTTGTTTACTAATAAAGTGTTTTTACGAAATTTAAAAACTTAATTAAAGAAATTACAGTGAATACACTTTTATAAGGAAACTAAAATAAAAATACTTTATCCAACACTTACATATAATATCTACATAATTGATCAGATTTTGAGGATATAAAGTGTACTATAAGTCACTAGTGAGCTAAAGTACCCTTTAGCTCACTAGTGAATTATAGACAATTCAAAATTTTGTTGCTGGTGTTGACAATGACAAGTAACAAATAATGGATGACGTTTTCAAATTATTTTCGATATTAAAAACGATTTATACGAAAGTGTTGGATAAAATTTTGTATTAGACACGTGAGTTATTACATATAAGTCACTTAAGAAAATTACTTTTCTTGCGTGACTTATATGTAATATAACTCACTTATCTAATAAATAACTAAAATACTTACATGCTTTTACATACAATTAAAGGTAATTTCTTTCTTTGGATTTTATGCCATTGACATTGATTTACGTTTAAGCTTTTGTCAGATTATCTTGTATGTGTTTAAATTATAGTTATTTATTAGATAAGTGAGTTATATTACATATAAGTCACGCAAGAAAAGTTTAACTCTCGAGCCCGAAGGGCGAGAGAGGTAATTTTCTTAAGTGACTTATATGTAATAACTCACGTGTCTAATACAAAATTTTATCCAACACTTTCGTATAAATCGTTTTTAATATCGAAAATAATTTGAAAACGTCATCCATTATTTGTTACTTGTCATTGTCAACACCAGCAACAAAATTTTGTATTGTCTATAATTCACTAGTGAGCTAAAGGGTACTTTAGCTCACTAGTGACTTATAGTACACTTTATATCCTCAAAATCTGATGAATTATGTAGATATTATATGTAAGTGTTGGATAAATGATATTAATGATGTAAAAAAACTAACTTAGGATTTTGGTATATAAATATTTTTTGGTCGTAGGAAAAATATTGTACACGTGACTCATGCCAAAGTGATTTTCACACTCGTGGTATTGCCGAACTCGGCAATCGCCTCGTGCGACAACATTCCCACTGGTGTGAAATATATCACTTTCGACACTTGTAATGTAATATACTATTACACAACACATATTCAAAACAATAAAAAAATAGTAAAATAAAATTAATAAATAATTGCGTACGGGAAAACTTCAAGAGACCAAATTAACCCCAAAGTAAATCGGTATATCAAAAATAATATTCATTCAAATAAAATCAGTGGCGTACTATTTTTTTTTAATCAATATAAATCTTGTTCGAACACCACTGTCTTTTTTAAAACTTTTACTGCAAATAATGTAATGTAGTGGTCAAAAGAAGTATACCAAATTTTGTGAAAATATTTAGAGTGGTAGGGGAGTAACAATAAAAAAATGTTTTTTCTTAAAACTGTAATTCCTTTTTTCTCGGAAAAAAGCATTCTCGGACTTTTTTTTCTATTTTTTTCGTTTTGTACAGTTGGAAAGTACCAACTTAAAAATTACCCTGTATAGTTACAGTGAGTTAAAAAAGTACACTGTCACACTTAAAGGGATGATTTCATCATGACATTAGGACAAAAAATTACATTAACTTGGATCCGCAAGTTCTTTGTTCTCAATACACAATGTGTTAAATTTATACTGGGTTGCCCACAAGACTACTAGCAAGCCTGTGCTTTTTTGAGAAGTGTTACCCGATTTTGAAATTTTGGTCGGATGTATGGTTGGATATGATACAGATTTCTGCTATTTCAGATTTTATGTAGCACATCCGGTTAAACCGGAAGTACTCTCAGCTTTGCTATTTAGTGTTCTCAGCTTTGCTATTTTAAATGGAACACCCTATATATTTTCCTAAAAATCAATTCTACAAGCAATTCCAAAAAGAAACTGACAACTTGTTTTATCTATTTTAATTAAGTTTTGAGAAAATGGCGTTTAAAAATATCATGTTAACCCCCATTTTTATTGATTAGGTAAAAAAACAAATGATATTAGAAAGGATTAAAGCGATTTTTACACATATGAAGGGTTTAATTAATGCAAGAACCGGCCAAGTCCAATTTTTAGGCAATTTAGTTAACATCACTTTATTACTCAGTATAAAATTATCTATTGTCCTGTGCAAGAACGGTATCTATAACTTTAAAAATAGTCGAATGATAAACGTATTGGTAATTGCCTAATTTTAAATTTTGAAAAAAATCTAAAAAAGTGGAAAGTCTATTATTTTTAGATAGCAAGCAAACAAAATAAATCATCCTTAAACCCTTGCTGCAAGAGTCATCCCTGCCAAACAAATACAATAAAAACCTTAAAAGTATTTAATATTCTACATTCTCAAATTAATCGTTTTTCGGCTTTTCTGTAAAATTATTAAAAATGGACTTGGCCGGTTTTTGCATTGGACTGTCATTTTCTTGAAAATAATTATTTTTTCAAGAAAATGACAGGCTTGCTAGTAATCTCATGGGCCCCTGGCATACACACATGGGCAATGTAACTTAAAGATACAGTCTAACGTAAATAGTCGCATGTAAACATTTTGTGTTGAATAATTCACTTACATCCTTTGTTGTTGCTTTCCTCGCCGATATCCCAATACCTATTTGTTTAACCAGTATTAATAAAAAAAACGTGTGTGTGTCTTAAACAGCACCTGAATGAATAATTCTGACAAAGGAATGTATTGTGCAATTTTCATATTTTCTTTAGATTAGGCTAATTAACAAACAGATTTTTCCCTATAGATTTATTCGAAGCTGCTTGGATTTTAGGGAAAAAAACTAAAATGTACTTATTAACACTTCCCTGGACCATAGTAAATACATGGACATTTCAAATATTTGACTATTATGAAAATTATAGCTCTTAAAAAACACACCGTAAAGAATATTTAAATATCGTTTGGAAAACGAGGGGGTATATGGGTCTTAATAATTTTATTATTTATTTAATTATTTCGACATTAAAGAAATCACATCCAAAAAATTAAAACAAATAATCCAAAATATATAGTGTAAGGTTTTTTGTCACTAAACAATATCAGATTGTAGGTCAAATTATTTTATTCAGGGTCAACAAAACGTGCTAAGTCAGCAAAATACTAAGTTCAACTTGGTATATATACAGAAATTGTCCTCATAATGAGGAGAAAGAAATTAGATTTTTCCCTGTAGCAAATTAAAAACCCCTCAAATACAGTAAAGCGTAGGCGAACATGTAAAGGGTCATCCAATAGAACTAAAGGAAATAAAACAACTAAAATATTTTTTTTATTTGTTAGTACAGTATATACATACAGTATGTTTAACAAATGGCCAACAAGGCTTCGTTAAGCAGCGCGAATTCGAGATATCCAGTTTTTCGATTACAGTCTCACATAAAGTCGGTTGAATTTAATTAATAGTTATTCTAATGTTGTTCTGTAAATATTTAGTTGTTAGTGGTTTATTGGTCTATACCCTGGCTTTTAAGTACCCCCATAAAAACTCGAGGGGCGTTAAATCACAAAATCTTGGTTGCTAACCGACTTTACTACCATGCGCGTGTGGTAGATAAAACACCAATTTTAATGAAAAAATGTTTTAACGATTTGTACTCGCTCTGGAGTTATGTATCTCTCCATGATAATTTGGTAAAACTGACTGTAAAGATATGCAAAATATGGTAACATTCTCGCAAAGACCTTAAACACAGTTCGCAGTTAAAGATAGGATATTCTTATTATGGATGACCCTATACCATAGATATCCTACATTTAGATCCGCAGTGGCAAGAAGCTTTTTAGAATTTTTACGACCTCGCGCAGTGGGTGGACGAACATGTGCACTTAAAAGCCGTGGCAAAATACAAACTCCGGCACCCCGTACCGGTCTGCGGTCTGGCCGTAACGCTCATTAGCTACCGTACTTCGAAAACCAGGACGCCGTCAACAAATTCTTTCCTATAATACGGATAGTTTGTTTGGGGCCGGGTGCGTTTACCCTCAACTGGCTTGCGCACGAACCGGTTTTTCGCCCATGAAATGTAACTTTTGTTTCGCGCAGGTTATAACATTGGCAATCCATCGAGATCAGTACCCCATTACCTGCGAGGCCCTTTCCTAAAAGATTACACTTGGAGAGCAACAAAAAAGAATCTTTAATAAACTACATCTTTTCTATACTTAGCTTGCTATACTGTTTATCCTGCACAAAATAATAACACAACAATGTCTGTGTCTCACATTTTATTTGCAATAACTGCAAGGCCTTCTAGGCACGAGGCCGTAGCCAAACCAAAATAAAACTAATCTGCTAATTTTCAAAAATGAAAATTTAATTTTTCATTCAAATTATCTTTTTGCAAGATGGTGAGAATGGCAAATGTGGAAACAATTTTGTTTAAAACTCCAATAAACTAGTAAATTATACAAATGTATAACGGTTTAAAAATTACCAATTCAAATTTAACGCGATAACTTTCTTCCAAAAAACCGGCTATCTACAAATCTACATACTAATAAGCTGTGTATAGTATAGGTCTTCCTCGTGTAACATTCGCTTATATTTACTAACACCCTCTTTGTCTAACTCATTAATAATTTGAGAGAAAAGTAGTTTACTTTTTAATTTTATACTGTCAAAATTCGGTGTTTTGGGATTTTTATGCAAAGTTCTTCGTTTCGGGATTTTTTATCAATGATATAAGCCTTGTTCTTATGGCTGGTTGGGTACCCTTGAGTACCACTGGTACTACTCTTCATTGTCAGAAAAATACTATAAAATCAGGTTCTTTTGTTTATGGTCTTCAGTAAATCTGAAGAGTCCAAAAATACATTTAGTTACACAGTTGACGTGAAATAAGATGATGAAGAGTGCCGTGGTAAGCAACAGTTTTTTTATACCATAACAGGTCATCCAACAACAAATACTAAACTTGTAATTTAAAAAAAAAGTGAAATAAATATCCCGTGTTTTTTTGTAACAAATATTTTTAAGAGTAGTATTTTTACAATTTTTAGAAAAAATACTTAAGATAGCTATTTTATTTTTATACAGGGTGATTCAAAAATCGATCACGAAACTTAAGGGGGTGATTCTACTTGACAAAATAAGGGTAGAGCTTCATATAATGTTTTTTCAAAATGTCATTTGTTTTCGAGTTACAAGCCGTCAAAGTTCAATTTTTATTTTGGTTTTTTTGCCATATTGCATTTATTTTTTAACCAATTCAGTTGATATTTGGCACACAAATTGAGCTTTGCAGATTCTAAAATTTTAACACAAAAGTACTTTTTTTAAATACAGCCAGAGGCTACTTTACCTAAAACTTAAAATTTATTTACATCATAACTTTTTATTTTGACGGATATCGCAAAGCTTGGAGCGCCATTTTATAGACAATTAAAAACTTAAAAATTATAGTAATCTTTATTAAAGTCGATAAACCTTACCGTTTAGGCACCAATAAACATCAAAGTTTTTATCAATTTCAATCAAATTACCTACATACATACAGGGTGTCCATTTACTCAACCGACAAACTTAACCAAACGATTCTACAACAAAAAATAGGAAAAAACTTCACATAAACATATGTTTCAAACGTCTTAGTTTTTGAAGTACAGGGTGTTAAAAATTTAAAAAAATAATTAATAATAATAAAGGGCGATTTTGTATGTCATTTTATAAAGAAAAGTTTTAGGGCGTTCTTTTTTAAGTAGGTATTTTATTAATATTTTAAATAAAAGCTAAACAAAACAAAGGTACAACACTTAAAAGTTATATTTTTAGTTGCTCCGTAGGAAAAAATATAAAAACTACATAAAAACCAATGGCGTACATTTTTCTTTAATAATATTGACTGTGGTGTCCACTAAGACACCACTGGACCCGATAAAGTCAGTTAGAGCTTCACAAGCGCTTTATTACATTAAACAAACATACCAAATTTTAACCAAATCGGTTTAAGGGTATTTAAGATAATTTTAAAATACTGACTTTTTCTAAAACCTTTAACCTTGTATCTTAAAACGAAGAAACTCCGGACATATGTTTATAGGAACTTTTTTATAAAATGACATGATAAATAAATCATTAAAGTCTCGTACGGTAGTTAGGAAATACCCTCTATATTAATTTGGAAACAAGTCTTTATTTATTCACCCTGTACATCCAACATACAGTTATTTTTGTGAAAATGTATTTTTTATCAAGCAGAACTTTTTTAAAGAGACACTTTTTTCGTTAAGTTAATAATTAAAAAGTTTCCCATTTGGTAGGAACTTTCGAAAACACGCTGTATACCCTATTATTAAATTATTTTGTAAATGATTAAAATTAAAACGTAAAATATTTTTATATATATTTTAAATTTCCTTTTATAGGCTTTATTTTTGGGGTTGATCTGCCTTATGGCAGTCCTTCAATTAACAACCGCTAATCCAGTTCCGGTTCCCGTAGCTCAACCTCAATTTGGAGGTTATGGAGGCTATCCAGGTTATGGAGGATACGGAGGTAATAAATAGTACAAAATTATGTCTTTGAAAGTAACATATCATAGTGTAAAATATTTTATATTCTTTTTTCACTGCTAACCTGAGAAATTGCTAATATTTACTTTATTTCCTAAAGATAATTATTATTTCTCACCCTTGGTAAATAATGATAATAAAAACACCTAGGTAAATAATAAGAACAATTCTATAGATAATAAAAACACCTAGGTAAATAATGAGAACAATTATTCTATAATTTTAACTTTACTTTTAACTAGAAGTAGGAAATTATTGTTAGCAGTTAAAAATTCATGTATACCTCGAATGAAAAGCTATTATTTACCTCGCACATTATATCCTCCGGCGCTAGGGGCCTCAAGATATAAAAATGCTCGGTAAATAATAGCTCACTTTCCACTCTAGGTATATACTATACTATTTTTCACTGCTAACCTGAGAAATTGCTATTATTTACTTTATTCCCCTAACGAGAAATATATACCGGGTGATGCATCGCCGGGCCGGACATAGAAAATCCCATGTAATTTTTAATGGGGTCAATTATTGGCTCCCCTAATTATTTTAGAGAAAATTTTTATTGAAGTTTATTGAAGAGCATGCAAATCTACGTACATGGTAAAAACTTTAGATTTTTCGGTTAACCCGTTTGCTAGTTAGATGCTAATATATTTTTAAAAATTGTTACATTATTATCGCCTCATATTTATGAACAACAATAAAAATACCAGTTAGCGTGACATTACGTTGTCATTTTGAAATTTAGTGCTTTATTATTATCAAAAAATCGTACAGTAAAAAGATTAAAGTTCTATTTATACAAACGAATTAAGTTAAGTTAAACTAAACTAGAGTAACAAGTTTCAAGAACCTATGACATTTATAATATTTACATGCTTCCATAAATTATTAATATTATTACAATAATTAATATGTTGGAAATAAACTTAAGATTTAAGAAAATTTTCAAATATTCCTCTACTGACTGCTAGACAATAACCCAGACGTTCATAAAATTGTCTTCTTACATTGGCTAACTGATAAATTGACATTTTATTGCATTCTGCAGAAATAGCATTTTTTAACTCATCTAGATTAGAGTAATTTTTATCCTTGTATATCAAAATGAGAACGTTATGTCACGCTAACTGGTATTTTTTTCTAAAATAATTAGGGGAGCCAATAATTGACCCCATTAAAAATTACATGGGATTTCCTATGTTCCGCCCGGCGATGCATCACCCGGTATATATAAATATTTCTCACCCTTGGTAAATAATGATAATAACAAACACCTAGGTAAATAATGAGAACAATTTAATAATTTTAGTTTAATTATAAACTAGAAGTAGACAATTAATGTTAGTAAGAAAAAAATTCTATATATACCCTGGGTAAGAAAGCTATTATTTACCTCGCACAATATATTCCTTTATCGCTACGCGTCCAAGGATATAGAAATGCTCGGTAAATAATTGCTCACTTTTCACTCTAGGTATATAATATACTATTATTAACTTTCTGCTGAAAACTAAAGATATATTTTTAAGAAAAAATATTTTTATTTAATTTTAATAATAATGGATGAAATTAATTCATGGTAATGTAAAGAAATTTTTTATCCCTTTCCAAACTATTATACAGGGTGACTGACAAACTTTAGGTGGTGATTCTACAATGAAAATTAGAAAAAAAAACTTTTTATGAGCATATGTCCTAACCTCTTAGTTTTAAAACCATGGAGTATTAAAAATTGACATATAAGACGAAAATTAATTTATACGAGGGTTGTCCGTAAGGCGTGTAAGTTAAATATGTTGCATTTCTTTTGCTAAAATAAAAATATTTTTTAAATTCTTGATTATTTTGAAACAAAATTGGTCTCTTGACTTGTTTTATTTTATATACGGTTTTCGCTTAAGGAAATAAAAATTATTTTTGCATGGTTATTTCGTATCGCTTTTAAAAAAAAATTGCAGTAAAAAATATCTTTATTATATAATTTGTTCTATAATTGGATGGGAAATCGACCATGCTAACAAATGGTTTTAATTTATTTATCCGAAAACCGTACATAAAATGGAAAAAGTCGAGAGTTTAAATTTCTTTCAAACTAAACGGCAATTTAAAAAAAAATAGTATTAGAAAAATGCAATGGCGTACCTTTTTTTTATCTTGAAAAATACTTATCTTAAACCCCTTATGGACGACACTGAAAATTGTATGCGAAGTTCAAAAGCTAAAACGTTTAGGACATAATACGTTGATATGAAGTTTTTTCCTAATTTTTATTGAAAGTTTATCGGTTGTGTTACTGGACACGCATATTTCTTAAATTTTTAAAAAAATATACATCATTATCATTATAATTATATTTTATATATATATATATATATATATATTATAAAACTAAGTTGATAAAATGTGCGTGCCGATAAAACTTGAAAAGGAGTCCCGATACGATAAAGGGACTTATATAGTGTGATAGCCCTTTATCCCCCCTCGAACAAGAAAGTTCCCGTTTTACCCTAAAGGGCGTATTTTTAAAGATATTAGGACTCTTCCAACTCTTTAACTTGGAAATTAATTGTAGGGGCGCCATCCGTTGTCGAGTATTTGAACTTCATTCAGAACAACGGTTATTTGGGTCTCATATCAACTCCCGAGCGAAGCCGGGAATCATAGCTAGTATCTTATAAAACTTATAAAATATTATTACCATTTTTAACTAAATTATTGTTGTTACATTGTAGGCCATCATCATGGTGGTTATGGAGGTGGATATGGTGGATACGGAGGACATCATGGAGGTTATGGTGGATATGGAGGACATCACGGAGGATATGGAGGACATCACGGTGGACACCACCACTTTTAGGCTAATGTAGCTGATAAGAATAATGAAAAGCTCTTGCCTTATTTTTTCTTGTTTTGTAAATATTTATTTTTGTCTTTTTAATTTTTAATATAAGGGTTAAAATTTAAACAAGTTGGTTTTATTGTTCAATTATTTTGTTACGTTTAAAAATTAGGGGCGCAATTAAGGAGGGGCTAGGGGGACTTACCCCCAATTATTGAAACTTTAAAGTATATTAGTATTTTTCGGCAAATATACCTCTATAGAGACTAAAGCCCCCAGACCAGAGGCTAGTTGTGTTATAGAGAATAAAAATTACTAAAAATATATATCTGCTAACGTTTAGTAATAAGGCAATATAAAAATAAAAACTAAAAATAAATTCGTTTCAAATTTTTAAAAAAACATGTGTTTTTCACAAAAGGGACAACGCAGAGTCTTTTAAAAACTTAATATAAAAGGGACTATAATGCTCTACAAAAAGGTCTCTCTACGTTTTTACATAAAATCATTTACTAAGGGTGCATTGTTATACTGAATCAGATTCAACCGATCGGATAAAACTTAATTTGACAAAAAATTAAACGCCTGTCAGTCAATCCTGTTTTTAGGCGATTTAAATTGAGTTCAGTTGGATCGGAGGTTAAATTTATACGAAATTCACGGTTTTGGAAAAGGTTTGGAAATGGCAGTTAAGTAAAACAGCTGAAAAGTGCAGAAACAAAATAGTGGAAAATAAAATAAGCCTAAATATTTCTCAAAATATTGTGATAGTGTTTTTTTAGTGGTTTGTGTTATCATTTTGTCTCATTGGTAATTTTCTAGAAACCGGCGGCAACTCCGATTTTGACGAAATTTGGTATACGGGGGTTTTTGGGGCGCTGATCACGAATCTGAAAGAATTATTTGGCGGAAACGTTTCGTTCTCGAGATATCCATCATCAAAGTTGGTATTTGAACTAAGCTTATTTTCACTATATTCCCCCTTCTTTTTGCACACAATTCTTGATTTAAAGCTAAAGTGTCACACAATATTTGATTTTCACCTGTTAAAACCCCGTTTTTCTACGTTTTTTACATTATTTTTGCATTAAATTGCATAGCTATACTTTGAATCATTTCAATCCCAGTGTGCCATGAAGTCCTATGTGTATGTATGGTTGCCGCATTATTAAAGAACAGTCACGCAATTTAATTCAAAAATAATGTAAAAAACGTAGAAAAACGGGGTTTTAAAAGGTGGAAATCAAATATTGCGTGACACTTTAGCTTTAAATCAAGAATTGTGTGCAAAAAGAAGGGGGAATATAGTGAAAATAAGCTTAGTTCAAATTTGAACTTTGATTATGAATATCTCGAGAACGAAACGTTTCCGCCAAATAATTCTTTCAGATTCGTGATCAGCGCCCCAAAAACCCCGTATACCAAAATTCGTCAAAATCGGAGTTGCCGCCGGTTTCTAGAAAATTACCGTCTCATTTTTGAAAATTAAATGAAATTAATTTAAAAATATCACAAAACTAAGGTTAGAAGTTTGTGTTTTAGCCTTAAAAACTCATCCCCTTCCAGTTTACGACCTCAGATCGCCATTAATATATTTTATTTTTGGTACTTTCTCTACATTTTTCAGTGGGCTTCATCCTTTAATAATTTTTTTTGGTTTCAAAAATTAACGATCCTGGTCTAATAATGATTTTAAAAATCGGATCCAAGTTTTTTCTATTTTCTGAGAATATTTACCATTGTAATATTTTTTTTTCATCATTAAAAAGTAGAGATTTTAGCAAACAAAACGACCACCGACTTTTTGGAAAATGCCGATTTTTTGACACGTGAATATTTGATTAAAAATAAGGGTTCTGTTTTTATATTTAATCAAAATAATGTGAAAAAATAATTATTTTAAACGTTACATTACAGTGCATTTGGGACATAAAAAGGTACGTTTTTACTAAACCCATATAACATTTTTTGCCGGCGTTGTACATTTAATTTACTGGCATTGCCAACACTCTTTAATGACAAGGCATTGGCAAAAAGGTATCAAAAAGACGCGAAAGTGGGCAATTGGCCGTTATTAGGCCACGTGTTGCAGATAATGTGATGGCATCCGTCATTAATAAGTTATGATGAAAAATGCGTTTAGGATGATGGCATCCATCATTAATAAGTTATGCCAAACAAATGCGTTTAGGATGATGGCATCCATCATTAATAAGTTATTGGCAAAAAAATGCGTTTAGGATAATGGCATTTATCATTAAATAAGTACTGCAAGTTTTATAAGTTGAATGTCCCAAAGGTTAAATAACATATTTAGAATTTTGTAATCGACCAAATGAGAAAAAAAGGCAGGAAAACTTTATTAATAATAATATAAATTTTTATACCGTAACAATAAACCAAAAAAAAAAAATAAAAAGTACGTAATAAAATTAAAGACACTAAATTTTCAGATCCAAAACATAGGGAGAAATATTTTAAAAGAGTTAAATGTCAAAAAAAACTATTAAATATATATAATTTTTTTATTAACACGTCTTTAAAACTTTTAATAAGGCAACTCCCTGATTTCATATATTTTTTTAGGTAATTACAAATTTAAAAGGTTTTAAAGAAAATGTTTACAGCTCCTTATTTTCTTGTATAACATAACTGTAGACTGTGGAACCTACTGCCAGCGGAGGTCTTTCCTTCTCCCCCAAATCTTCAAGTTTTTAAGTCCCGTGTTAACAAACTTCCTCTTACCTCGCTTAAAACACCCACGGTACGTTAGTATTTAGGCTTTCAGTCTTCGTGGATTGTCCAAAGATAAAAAATAATAAAAAAAGGGAGATGGTTATTTACAATTTTCTCATAAATTTTGAGGTTATGTAAAAAAAATAAATACAAAAGTTGTAGATCTTTACATTGCCTACAACTTTGCCGTTTACCTTTTTTTATAGAACTTTGGGTGTGGCCAAAAATTTAGAAAAACCGTATTTTACACTTAATCCCCTCCCCTCTATCCCCCTTTCCGGCCCTAAATCGCCCGTAATTTATTTTTCTTTAATTTCTGATATATTTTCTACCTTTTCAATGTGTTTTATCTTACTATTTTTTTTTCACTTTTTTAACTCTTTTAAACGTTAAAGAGAGCACTGGTCTAATTTCCCAGAAACCCTGTATAACAAGAAATTAGAGGGAAGTAATTTTGTTAGACAAATATGTTTTCAGTAAGTGTGCTAAAATAATTATTTAATTGTTTAATTAACTCGTTTCTAATAGATTTACCAATTTACCTGACCTTAACGATGCAATTATTTTAAGTTCATTAAACGTTTTGGTGATTTTCTTTATTATAATAATCACGAATTGTTTGTTTACTGTTGGTAAATTCTTATGACACATAAGGTCTCGTTAATGTCTAGACAACTGAATAAAAAATGTTTTTTAAATTAAACATAATTTGATTTTAATATGCTTAAATTTATAAATGCATAGAAGCAAATATTTAAGATGTTGAGGCACACACCCGCTTAAAGGTTCAGGACAGTTCTCAGTGTTCTCACTGAAGGTAAACGGTATCTGTTTACCTTAAATACCCATCACTTGTATCAGAGTTGGGTCGAATACTGAAATTTGGTATTCGAATACGAATACGAATACCGTAAAAAAGTATTCGAATACCGAATATTTTCGAATACCTACAAAAAAAAGTATTCGAATACTCGGTATTCATGAATACCACGATTGGTATTCATGAATACTGAAGAGCAAAAAAACCTCTTTTTCTTGAAAAAGCAACTCATTCTTATTTTTCTACGTTTTTCCATAACAAAAATGCAGTGGCATTTCTTGTTCTTGCTTAAAAACTAATCATTTCAAGCATACAAGACGTGTCCCAAATTTTCCAAAAATAACTTTTCTTTTTTTTTTAACTATTGACTTTACTTTCGAAATGGGGATACATGTACACATACTATCTACGATTTACCAGATAGTCATTGATTTAAACTGACATAATAAAATTTATTATACACATTCCTTTTGTGTAAAATGGAAATAAAGACATATTAGTCCAAACTAATACATAGAAAACATAGTTTGCAATGTCACTTTTTATATGTTGTACCAAGTTACTTGTTTTTTAATAGCAAAACCCCAAAAAAGGTAAAATAATTAATTTAGATATATTTTTGTTTGCAAAAATAAATGAATATCTGTTCAAAATTACTTATCTATTAGGACCATAGAAACAACAGATCAAGATTTAAAAAACATATTGAATTACATTTTCTTTTAATTTGTAAAACTAACTTCCTAAACTGTTAGTTTACAAATAATGATATATATGACTTATATCAAATTTTACCCCGTCGTCGGCAAAACCACCGCGAACATGTTTTAACCCGCTTAAGATGCATAAAAAGTAACGTTATATTCATAATAAGCAAACAGTATTTAAATTCAGGATTTGAATACCAGAATATAGGTATTTGAATATCAGTATTCGAATACCGGTATTCGAATACCAGTATTCAAATACCAGTATTCGAATACCAGAATATTCAAAAACGATATTCAGAATAAAGAATACCGAATACTGACCAAAAAAGTATTCCGTCGAATACCGAATACCAAACACATAAATCTATTTGAATAGTATTCGAATACCGCACAAATGTATTCTGAATAGTATTCAGAATACCGAGTATTCGAATACTACCCAACTCTGACTTGTATATACCTCGCGTTACCATAAGCTTATCTCTTACTAGACGTCGAGTTAACTAAACGTTGAGAATAGTATCGTCAATATTGAATTTTCAATGTTAACTATTTTTTAAACACTCTGTATATGTTCTTTTTGACATTATTATACATATAAACCTTCCTCTTGAATTGCTCTATCTATTTTAAAAAACGCATCAGAATCCATTAAGAATAGCAACATCAATATCGAATTTTAGTTATAGTTTATCCGCCGACCCGTGCCCACTTCGTTAGGCGTCAATGTCTGAACTTTTTTAATTATAGTAAAATATGGCCTTTAACACTTCTAAATAGTGTAGCTTTCTGATTGTAAAAGAATTTTTATGATAGGTTCAGTACTTCCGAAGATTAGAGGCTACAAACAAACCCACAAACAAAGTTACAAACTTTACCTCTTTATATATTAGTATAGATGATTGTATTTTAGGATTTGGACCAAGCAGAACTGTTAATAAAGAATAACTTTTTTCGTAAAATTAATAATAAAAAAGTTTCCCATATGTTGCCATCTTACGTAGGCACAATGTATGTTCATAATAAAGTTTTGTTCTTATTTTTTATCGTAAAACCATCTGGTAAGGTTTGTCGGTACAGTTACTGGATACCCTCTATAAATATCTTAGACACTCCTAAAACAAAAGCTTGGCGTCACCACTGATGGGGAATGGGCATAGCAAAAACCTTATTTAGTTTATTTCTTTAAGAATGCACCCATGTTTGCTGCTGTAAAAAATCTTTACACCAGTTCTTATACCTTATATTTAAATTTTATGTAAAGATGAAAACGGAAGTAAAAACAAATCTTAGGTTAATCCTTAAAACAACAATATATTAAAAATATAAACCCACAGAAAAAATAATAGTTCTAAAGTTAAGGTTACTTTCTTTAAAAACCCAAATATTTACATGCTAATGAGCTATGTAAGTCAAGTTCATATCCAAATCTTTACGCAAAATTTTAGCGATCGGTTTAAATTTTGTGCCACCCTCATTTTTTTCAATTTTACTTTCATTATATGGCCTCTCTCTCTAGCCCATTAAAATTCTATTACCCAAGAGCAGTAAGAACAGTTCTTTAAACTCAGACAGACAGTACCCACTGTTCTCGGAATTTATTATGAATGATATATAATCCTTGCTTTAATAGTACCCTTGAGTATAACAAACTATATTCATTGCCAAAAAATATACTATAAAATCACGCTCTTTTGCTTAAGATATTCAGTGAAGTCTAAGAATTAGGAAAAAAGTATATTTAACTATACAGTTTAATTAAATAAGTAACAAAATGGCAAAAAGTTTAAGTGTAAGTAAGAATACTTGTTAAGCAAATATGGGGGAAACTTGGTGACATTTGTAATAAAAATTATCTCCAAAATTTAAATTTAAGTAAAATAAATTATTATAGGATTTTTGGTTATAGTACTTACAGAACTCGCGTCGTTAAACTGTTTTATCAAGCCCAATTTTATTTTTCAAAAAATTAGTAGTTTTGGTTAAGATAGATTCTATTTTAAAAACTATTATACAATAATCTTAAAATTATTTTAGCTTAATGCCGAGTAATTTTGTACTACACTGAAAGGGGAATTTTTAATGTTTACATAAACAGAGTCAAATTTGATCGTAAATTTTTGCATTATTTATAAATAATTTTAAACAGGGTTTACCTACATAGTTTATTAGATCCTTTGTCAAAGCTCTTGTTCTTTTAAAAACTTCGAAATAGGTAAATAATACATTTAATAATAAATGTATATTTTTTTTGCCTATCTGCCAATTTTTACTTCAGCATGCACTGTATTTTTTTTATTCGTAAAGGTTAATGTCATAGTAAACTAAGTCAATTTTATTTCGCGAAAAAAACAAGTTAAGTTTGCCGAAATAAAGGTAAATTTTATATATCTTTTTGTTTTCTTTTCCCACCAGTGTTTCATTTTTGTGTTATTAAAATATTATTTAAATGGGATATTTTTTCATAGTAAATTATTATTTTAGTTAAATATTGAACTTTAGATATTTGCCTACTGTTTATTTATAACTATATTTTACATAAATTAAAATTATGACATTTAACAATAAGATAAAAATTAATTTTTGAAATATCCCAGTTATTACTTTTCCACATTTATTATATAAAAATACTGTTTTAGTTTATACTTTTGGGAATTGGCGCTCTTATGGCAGTCCTTCAATTAGTAACCGCTACTCCACTGGCTAAACCCTTACCTCGACCAGGGTTTGGCGGTGGATATGGCCTATTAGGAGGAGGTTATGGCGGAGGATATGGAGGAGGATATGGAGGAGGTTATGGAGGAGGTTATGGCGGAGGATATGGAGGAGGATATGGAGGAGGATATGGAGGAGGTTATGGAGGTAATATACGGCGTGTAATTTAATTGATGGCTTAAAATACAGTGGTATAATTCCTAAGCTTATTTTAGGAAGAAAAGTTCATATAAACATAATATGTCCTAAACCAATTAACTTATAATCTACATGGTGTTAAAGTTAAAAAAAACTTTTCTTATCATAACTTTAAAACTGTTGTAGATTTTTTTATGAAATTTGGCACAATCCTACTAAGCACCAATAGGTATTTTTTAAGGTAGAGCATTTTTAAATAGTTCAACCAGTGGCATGCGTACGGGATGAAAACTGAAAATTATAAAAACAAAAAAATATGATACGCCATTGCTTTTTCCAAAAATAATAATAATTTTTAAATCTTTGATTTATTTTGCAAACAATTTTACTTTTTGACCCTTCTGTCGTACTATGCACCGTTTTCGCATAAAAATCTAAAAATAGGGCACCAGCCTACTAATTTATAATAATTTTGCTATACTAAAAATGCATTAAAAACGGTTTTTATTTTTTTACGCGAATAAGTTTATAAGTAAATTTGTTGTAAAATAAATGGGAATTTTAATAATAATTTTTATTTAAAAAAAGCAATGGCGTATCATATTTTTTCGAAAAAATTTCAAGTATACATTTCGTGCGGACGCCACTGGTGAAAAAATTACTAAACTTTCATATCAAAAAAAAAAATTATTGGTGCTTAGTAGGTTTATGTTAAATTTATTACAAACATCTTAAAGAAATTTAAAGATATCATAAGAATAACGATATTTTTCCTAAAACTTTGAAACCTGTAGTTTAAAAGTTAAGACGTTTGAGACACATGTTCATCAGTGGCGTAGCGTGCCTTGGAGGGGCCCTGTATTAAAACAAATTAGGGGGCCCCAAAACAAAAAAGAAGGTCCTTATTTTCCAAAAGCATTGTTTTTCTTAATTCAACATTGCTTTTTCCATTCCTATAAAAAAAGGAACCCAGTTTCCCAATTTACCCGACAATTTTACAGTTTTCTACCACTCATTTTTGCTTACACACACTTGGGGGCCCTGTATCATTAATACGGCTGATACGGCGGTAGTTACGCCCCTGATGTTCATATAAACTTTTCTTTAGCTAAGCTAAGGAATTACACTCCTCTATTTTAAGCCATGAGTTAAATTACATCCTGTATAACTCTCATGTCTTTTAAAATATCATTTGTGACATTAGCTGAATTTATATTTGTATTTTTTTGTTAAATTAAAAAATAAAAGTTGTAAAACTAAAAAGAATTATACATAAGGTGTATTTATATTCTTTATTGTTCGTATTTACATTAAATAACAATATTCAGGTCATCACCATCATCACGGTCCTTATGGAGGTTATCATGGCGGTTATGGTGGATATGAAAGACCCCATGGCGGATATCACGGAGGCTATGACGGATATCCCGGAGGTTATGGCGGATATGAAGGCCATTATGGCGGTCATCACGGTGGATATCACCATCACGGTTAATTTAAAACTATATATATAGTTTTAATGTTATTTTTTTTTAAATCTTGCCCAGTGCATTTTATTCTTACACCTATTTATTATTGTTTTTTTTGTTATCTGTAGATATTAGTATTAAGAAATAAAAGACTTGATTTGCTATTTCCGAATTTTAATTTATTATTTAAATCCATTAATTTAATACAAGTGTAGTTATATTTATAATTAATTGTGAAAACCAGTTATTTTAGTATATCTGGTAAATACTTTAGAGTAGGGGTTCCAAAACTTATTTGGACTGACGCCCTTGGAAGCTTCCATTTGTCTTTCAACGTTCTAAAAGTTCCGAAAAGTCGGGGGCCTAAAAGAAATCAAATTAATCACGAAGAAAAAGGTCCTTCCTTTTTTACAGCACCAAGTTAGTTGCCTTGTACTGAAGGCAAAAAATTGAAATTTCCCTTTGTGGCGCCTGTTCTTTTATCACACGGCGCCTTAGGCTTCAGAAATAAAATTGATAAGCAAAAGAAAAGGTCCTTCACTTTCTTTTTTGTCGCATCAACACGTGACGCCCTGGGATGATAGTGCGACGCCCTCGGGCGTCGCGACGCACACTTTGAGAAGCCCTGGTTTAGATTATACAGCCTGCTAACACTAAAATACGACGATCAAAGTCAAATTATTTACTATCCTTTTACTATTTACTGTTATTTAATTATACCCCAATTGGGATTCAATAATTGAAAACATAGCCTAGTTTCTACTTTTTATAACCAATAACAATAATAAAAGACAAAATATGCAATATTTCAGAAATGGCCTAAAAGAATTGCAACGAGAGGTACATTTTTGAATAGGTACCTATTTATTTGACCAAAACCAAACCAAAATTAAAAATAGTTACAGGATACTTCATTTTATATTTGAAAAAATAAATAAATATAAAATGAATTGGATAAAAAAGCACGACTTTCTTGCGGATTTATATCAATACAAACAATATATTTAATATTTCCGATTTGTGACAGAATATTTCTCAACCATGACAGATGCAACATTACAGCCTACTGCAATTTTTTTATCAAACGTAATTGATTTAATTATTAGTTGATTTTAAGTACTTATTAGATTTTTTATACTCATTTGTGACTAAAAAGTAGTGTCCTTGCACGAAGAATTATATTAAGAAAACGAGGTTCTCGAAAATATATAAAAATTATTTTATTTATGCACATTTAAAGCCATGGGTAATGAGCGTGGGTAATGGTCGTGGGTAATGAGCAATATTACCTGCTTAAAATCACATTTATAAGGTATACATTCTTAAACAGTCGTAGAGAAAGGTTTTTATAGAATTAAAAATTCTCTGTTAATAAAAAGGTTATGAATGATTAAAAAAATAAGAAACAAGCAGGAGCGTATAAACAACACAAGATAACGAATGAGGGTTTTCACCAGTAGGTTTGGTTTAAAATTTAAGGCTTAGGCAAATGGGGATCGGTTTTAGAGTAAAGTATAAAAACATATTATTTTTTATATTTATATTTTTTAATATAAATCAAAATACAAGATAAATTCAAGCAAACAAAATTTCACGCAAAAAAAAACTTTAACCTAAAAAATTACCTTTGACTGCTGCACTTGCACTATTTCTACATGGTATACATGAAAGATGGGATAAAGCAGGTCAGTTTTACTGCAAATTTTTAATTATACCGCAAAAAGTCACTCATATTAACTTTAAGTGATATTATATCTGATGAGGTCTAATAGATCTCGAAAATTAACATCAACCCGCATCAATCATTTCGAATTTTTTAATTTTGTTTTGCCAATTTCGGCTATCTACATCATCATTTTATAATTTTTAGCAAAACAACTAGTTGAATCACATATGATCAATGCAAAACCGGTGTTTTGGGATTTTTTGAAGAATAAACTTAATTAAACAACACCTGACGGGACCATTATCCTTGACTATTTTTCTATATAGGTCTTTTTGTAATGTCAAAATTACTATAAAATCGCATTCTATTGCTCTTAGTCTTCAGTAAAGTTAAAGAGCTTGAAAACGAACAGTATTTTAAAATAAAGATAACACATTAGACATTATGACGAAATTTGCTACAGTAAGTACAAGGTTCAATTTTTGTAAAAAAATTTGTGAGAGAGAGAGATTTATTAATTATAGACACGTCAACCCTTAGGGTCTTTTAGTGTCTTTATTTTTGCTGGTTTCATATGTGTTACTGGTTGTCATTCTACATGTGTTAGTTAATACATTTTTCCATTTTTGTTTGTGAGCTTTTTATTGTTTCTTTATTTATTCTTTTATTCTTTATGTTTGCTATATTTTGTCTTATAGTTGGTTTCTTTTTAGAAATTCCATAATTTGAAGCGAGTTTTTGTATGATAACTTTTCTTTGATGTTTCCTATTATGTTCATGTTTTGTAGTTCATTTTTATATTTATTACAGTTTTCGAAAATGTATTGAATGCTAAGTATATAGTCGCATACTTCGCATCGAGGAGGGTCGGTTCTCTCTAGCAGGTATTTGTGAGTTGATTAATGTGACCGATTCGTAGTCTGGCCATGATGCAAGATGTTCTCCTGGTCAAATGGGGTATGTGGTTTTGTTCAAAGTATTGTGGTTTTACATTTTGTAGTTTATTGTTGCTTTCTTTTAAGTTCCATTCTAATTGTGTAATGTTTTTTGATATGTTTTTTGATATGTTTTTTGAGAGGTTTTGTAGGTCCTTTTTGTAGAAAACATTATTTATGTTTATCGTTGTGTTAGATTCAGTTTTAGCCAGTAGGTCTGCCTGTTCATTCGCTTCTATGCCTACATGTCCCGGTGTCCAAAGAAATATTACTTTTTTTTGTATGCGAATTATTTCAAGTTTGTATTTAATTTCCATTATTAACGGGTGATCTACTGAGTAGGATTCTATTGATTTTATAAAGCTCAAAAATTTGTGTTTAAAAAAAGATATATTAAAAAATGTTTTTTGTTGATAATGGTACAATAATTAAGTAGTGGTCAGTCTTTAGTAAATGATGACACCTTATCAAAGCAAAAAAGTTTTTTGGATTAAAATACAGGAATATTTTAAATAACAGTGAGGTCTATTCGGTGTGCAAAAAATGGCAATTCTTCTTATTAGCAATTTTTTTCTCAAAAAGTTTATGTATATGCCCCGATTACAAATTGTCCACGTATGCAGTTTATCAGAGGACAAATGCATAAAAAAGAATTTTTCAAAAAAAAAAGATTTTTATAGTAAAAAAAATGGAAAAAATATGATTCACGAAAAAAATGTTGATACAGGGTGCTCAAAAACTTGAAAAACATGATTTTTCTCCAAGAGTAAACGTCTTTTATTTTTTATTTTTCAGCAAAATGTCATTTAAAAAATGTTTTTTAAATAGAATTTTAAATTATTTTATTTATTTTACAGGGGTATCAAAAAATTTCATGATAATAATTTTGGTGTTAATAATTTTAGTAGAGACCTTTTAGAGACATCCCACGGTGCTTGTAAGAGAATTTAAACAAAATGTTTGTTTACACCAAATTTTTTGCTAAATTCTTATTTTAAAGGCCAAAAGGGGTTGTACTGTAGATGGCGCGTTTTAAATAAACAATAAAATTAGAAATTAAAGTGAAATGAGTAGTTTTATTTGGTTTAATGGTTTTCAATGAAAATAATATAGAAAAAAACAGTTCAATAACGTTGTTACATGTAAAAATAATTTTTTAACAATTTGAAAATTTATACAGTGAATCAAAAAATAATGTCCCAGCAAACACTATTTGCCGGCAATATACATTTTTCATATTGGCATTGATGGTAAAGCATTGGCAATATTATGCCAACGTCTAATACGCATTAAAAAGTTAACCCTAAATAAACACTAAATTGCCAATAATTTTTACATGTGTGACATTTCATTTGAAAAAAATTGCTGTGCCTTCTAAACCAAAATTATTTTTATGTCAAAGAGTAGTTTAAGTGACACCCTTTTACCCAAATTTTACTCGATTTCAATAACTTGTCTCATTCAAAAGATAAAGGGGAGGGGAGCTCTTTAAGATTCTCACTGTATATATCACTAAAGAGGGTAGTAAGATATTTTTTGGTTTACACAGCCTACTAAGCAAACAATTTTCTCGTAAACGGTTTATTTTATCACAAAAAGCAAAACATCAAATATTTGAATTTTTCTGTGGCCATTATGCTGGTGTAGCTTAACTTTTAAAATTGATCTTACCCATAAAATTTTGGTCATCCACAGGCTTTACCCCCATTAATACCTCCCCTATGGTGGAAGAATATTTAATAAATTATTGGGGTCTTACCAAGGTTTTACCTTTTTAAGACATACAATAAATACAACTTTTTAACTGATAGGGATGTGCAAATTTTCATAACATTTTATGCGAAAATTTGCCACAGTTTTTTTACCCAATTTGTGATGATTGCAGGTTGAAGGGGATTTTTGTTTTCAGTTTATGGGACTTTAAAAATGAGGTTTTAAAATATTTGTACTGAATTTTAAAACGCCCTATTATTAATTATTCATATAATAACAATATTGCAATACCCATTTCACTGCCCACCCTCTAAATTTCTCTGCCGGATATCGCCTAACTTAAAAAAAGCTGGCGCCGCCACTAGGTCCACAGGACCACGCTCTTATAAAGATTTTTTTAAAGTTAAATGTTTATTTTCAGCAAATGGTCCTGGTGATCGTCTTCCTAGGAATAATTCTTCAACTGGTTACTGCTAACCCAATAGCGGAACCTGTGGCCCAACCTAAAGCACAGTTTGGATATGGAGGTTATCCCTACGGAGGCTATGGAGGAGGTTATGGAGGAGGTTATGGCGGAGGATATGGGGGTTATGGAGGATACAGGCAACACGGAGGATTTGGTGGATACGGTAATAATAAAATATTTAACAATGATGGCACTTCTACAGGGTGGTCCCTAAGTAATGGGCCAAAATACAACTGAAGAATTGCGACGTTAAAATATTGTGATTTAACCAAACTTAGCTTCGTACAAATGTTGATATTAACTAAGAAACAGGGTAATAAAGTTAAAAAAATATTTTTAAAATTTTTCAAAAATATTTAAAACGTTTTGAGTATTCTAATGAAACTTGGTATTTAGGGGTTTTCTTACATGAGCGATTTATATCTAATGGTCATTCATACTTGAATTTCTCTAAAACGTCGCAACTTTTTGTGCCCTGTATGTACCAACCGAGTAAAATATTATACTCTCCAATGCCTTTTACACAAAAAAGGTATACCTTGTAAGAATCGCTCTGAGCAACCGTTTTTTAGATATTCATCAAAAAGCATTTTAGTGCAACCCAAAGATGCCTTTAAAAACAGAGTATAGCGATAACTACAACTGCCCCATTATAAACGAATGAATTAATAGCCTAGTTTACACCGGAAGAACCAAATTTTTAGTTCGAGGTCTAAATGACGTCACGCGTACTTTATTCACGGTGTAAACACTTGAGTATTAAAATTTGCTACTCCAATTCAGTCCTTCTCAAATGGGGGTGACCAAATATGATTTTCCTTGGTGTAAACACGTCGGACTTTTTTAGTGGACCAAAATGACAGCCTTGATCTTTGACAGTGCGCATTTCGATGAAAAGACGTTGAATTTCGGTCTTAACCTAATAATTTTGTTGTTTGTTTATATTTTTTAAAATTTTGTTGATATTTAACCAAAACTGTTTGCGTATTCTTTTTTCATATGGAATTTAAAAGCGATACACTTTTAAAAGATAAAAAACGAGGTTAGGTTCTGGTCATATGATTAGCTGTCATTTTGGTACTAGGATTAAACGTGAATTAAATTGATCCATAAACTAAGTTGGTGTAAACACTAGTGAACTAACAAAAATAAGTCCTAGGTTTGGTCCACGGATTTAATTGGTCCTCGCGGTGTAAACTAGGCTAATGTTTTTATCCATATACTTTTTGGTTGCACTAAACCACTTAAATGCAAATATCTTGAAAACGGTGGCTCAGAACGATTTTTACAAATTTTCCCTTTTTGTGTAGAAAACATAGTAGAATGTACTGGTTTACTTAAATGATGCATACAGAGTAGCACAAAAAGTTGGGGCGTTTTAGAGAAATTAAAAGTAGTGTAGGTGGCGTCCTCTAATTAACACCTAAAAATTAACATTAGATATAAATAGCGTATATCAAAAAACCCCTAGATACCAAGTATTATTACAGTATTCGAAATGTATCAAATATTATTGAAACAATTTAAAAATATTTTTAAAACTTTAACTCCCTGTTTTTCACTTAATATTAACTTTTGTACTGAGGTAAGTTTAGTTAAAGATTTTAACATCACAAATATTCAGTTAAATTTTGGCCCATTACTTAGGGACCACCCTGTATAGTCATCAAAAACAAAGTATTTTATGAGAAATTTGTTGAACAGCTATGGTGTAAATTTACCCAATATTTACTTAAAAATAGCAGTATTGTACCACTTTTATTTAATAACGTAATTATTGGTCTAGAAAGCTGCAATTTACAAATACTATTACTTTTTTCGAAGAAGAAAAAAATATTTTAAATAATTTTTTAAATAATTTTAAGCTAATGAACAAAAAAAATACAAGTATTTTTTGAAAAAAGGCGTCAGGCGCCTGATATAAAAAATATTTTTCGTTTATTATTAGTTTAAAATTATTTTACAAATTATTTTCAACTTCAATATGATTTAAAAACGTTTTTTTAGTTTTTTAAGACTCTAATTATTTTTTCCACGACCATTAAAAAATGCTGTTTTTTTAATTGTTAACATGAAGTTAAAGTACTCCATTCTAAAACACTACATAAAGAATTAAAAAAGTAACTTTTTTAACACTTTAAAGCTTTTTTTCACACTTTGAATTAGTAATTTACTACTACAATAAACTTAAATATTAATTTATGCAATGTAACAGTAAACGCGACATCAACTGAACCAAACGGTCAAGTTACCTTTGGTTTCGTCATTATTTCTTTTAGTTTTAATATGTGACAGTTTGCAAATAAACTTAATAGAAATTATTGTAAATTAATAGTAATAATGAATTTGGATAACTAAGAAATTACAAAGGAATTAATAATGTTTTAGTAATATTTCTACAAAAAGTAAGTACATACAATTTTCTAAAATTAAGTAATAAATGCACAGGTATAAAGAGGATAATTGATTCTTAAAAATAAGAAGGCTATAATTTTTGTTGCGATACAATGGCTGTGCTGCAAAAATAAAAATCAATTAGTTTTGATAAATAAAACATGTATAAAATGGCATTTTGGAAAAATTTTATGCGGTCGTGAAAAATATAGTATGTAACACATGCATAAACTGTTTTTTTACTCATGGGATCAAACTTCCCATTTGTAAAAAAGTATCACTATATGCACTTGTTACATACATTACTATTAACTTTTTGATTTAATACGCTGTGATAGCGTGTTTTTTAGTTTTTTAAAACTATATTTATTTTATTAATACTAAATAGGAAAATTGCTTTTTAATGTTTCAAAAATTATTAGAGCATTACTCTACAATTGTTTCGCCTTTCTAGGGCTTCATCAAGAGTACTTCGTATACTAAATTTAGAAAAGAGAAATATTCACAAACAGAACCATTAAACACGTTTTTCCCAAAAAGGTCTATAAAATATTATTAGGGGTTTTTATTATGCGGCACAGATGTGGTAATAAATTTATTTATAATTGGCATATCTGCGAAATTTATTTGATCATTAGTAGAAAGAGTTCAATAAAAAATTCTTTTCAATTTATCGAATTTACGAAGGAACTAACGATTCCAAACAATTCAAAATTAGTTTCTTTTGATGTAAAAAGTCTTTTTACCTCAATTCCAATAAAAGAAGTTATAGAAATTTTAAACAACTTAATCGGTGCTTCTAACTTAGATATTAAAACAAAAACAGAATTAAAAAATGCAGTTCGGACATGCCTAAATCAAAATTCTTTTAAATTTAATGGTGAATTTTATAAACAAAATGATGGCCTACCTATGGGCTCTCCAATTTCTCCTTTATTGTCGAAAATTTTTATGGCACATTTTGAAAAGTTTTATTTAACTCTAATAACCAACTAATTAAACACATTTTTTATTGGAAAAGATATGTAGACGATGTTTTTTGCATTTGGAATAGCACAGAGAGAAATTTAGATAAGTTTTTAAATTTTCTAAACTCAATAAATAACAACATTCAGTTCACTATGGAAAAAGGAAATAAAAATGAGATAAATTTTTTGGATATAAACATTAAAAATATTGACAACCACATTGAATTCGATATTTACAGAAAACCAACGACGACAGACACGGTAATAAATTACGCATCGAACCAATCATGGAAAATAAAACTATCTTCTTTTCATAGTTTAATTCACAGACTTGTCACTTTCCCATTAAGTCAATCAAATTTTAACAAAGAACTCTGCATTATTAAACAAATAGCAAGAAACAACGGATATAAAGAATCACTTATTGATAAATTGTTAACAAAGAAAAAACAAAAGTTAATTGCTAAAGAGTTTTATAGTATTACAGAACCTAAAAACAATAATTTTAAGTTTATCAATTATATACCAAACATCAGTAATAATGTATCCAATAGACTAGATAAGTTGGGCTGTAAAACTGTGTCTGTAAATAAGAGTAACCTAGGTAGATTATTAGTTAACAATAAAGACAAAACAGAAAAATTAGATATGTCAGGGGTTTATAAAGTTAATTGCGCAGACTGTAATGCGGAATATATTGGTCAAAGTGGAAGGAGCATAAAAACAGAATAAAAGAGCACAAAACATCAATTTTAAATGGTTTAAAAACACAGGCATTTCAACACATTGTATAGAACAAAACCACTTTATAGATCTTAATAATGTCAAACTACTCCATAGAGAAAACAAAGGTAAAAATTAAATTTATATGAACAACTAGAAATTAAAAAATCACTTATAGACAATACAACTCTTTCTACTAATGATCAAATAAATTTCGCAGATATGCCAATTATAAATAAATTTATTACCACATCTGGGCCGCATAATAAAAACCCCTAATAATATTTTATAGACCTTTTGGGAAAAACGTGTTTAATGGTTCTGTTTGTGAATATTTCTCTTTTCTAAATTTAGTATACGAAGTACTCTTGATGAAGCCCTAGAAAGGCGAAACAATTGTAGAGTAATGCTCTAATAATTTTTGAAACATTAAAAAGCAATTTTCCTATTTAGTATTAATATTTAAAAAATGTTTCACAAGAAACCAACTGCGGATACAATTCAGTGTATTATATTTATTTTATTTTAAAATATTGGGTGCAATTTATTCATATAAAAATCTGTAATATAAAAATACTTATATGAAAGTACTGTAATCAAACTTTACATACAGTGTTAGTAGAAAAACCGGAACGGTGGATTATCTCAGCAACCATTAAATAATGTAAATGGACCAAATCACAATAACTGACCAGTCCCTTGTCTATGGACCAAATTTTGTGTGAAGGGGTAACTAAACATGAAGAGTTTAGAAAAATTATTTCTAAGGTTGCCAAGTTTATAGCTTTTTCTGTTGGGGAATTTTAAAATTTTAAATGAAATATCTTATTTTTTATTATTGTAATATATTGCTTGCATCCACTTTATTATGACCCATTATTATCGTTTTGTAACTCCTGTCACTTTTGAAGATAGGGCATCAAACTTGAATTCATAAACGACCAGGTATGGTAAATTATCTCAAAAACTACTAAACCGAAATTCGTCCAAATTGGTACAGGGGAGTAACTGGACATTTTAAAATTTAGGGATTGCATTTGCGATGTTTTATAATTAAAATTTTCTTACTCCCTTACTTTATTATTATTTTTTTTAAATCTTAAAAACGTCGCAAAAATGCTTTTTATGAATTTTACCCCAGGACTAATTTTGACGAATATTTGGTGGATCGTTTTTAAGATAATTGACCATATCTGGCCGTTTTTGTTCTATATTTGAATAAAGCATGATGCCATATCTCCGATATTGACAGGAGTAAAAGTACGATAATATCAGGTCATAATAAAGTTGATACAAACAACTGATTACAATAATAAAATAATAGGGTATTTCATTTAAAATTTTAAAATTCCCTAACCTACTGTAAAAACTATAAATTTGGCAACCTTGCAAATTCCATTTTTATTGTTTTATGTTCAATTACCTCTTAACACAAAATTTAATTCATTTATATTTGACGGTTGCTGAGATAATTCAGCTACCTACATTCTACTAACCCTGTATTTTATAACTTAATTCGTTAAAAGAAGTTATCTTTACTAAGATTATACTCATGCTTTATTCTTAAAAGATTACTTTAGTCAGTTCCGTATGCAATCCTAGTTAGTGAACACAGCCATGCCAGTAAATATTCTATTCAAATGCTAAATAGCAAATATAGAAACCCAAAATGTCAAACAAAGAAAATATATATCTCATAAGCTATTTTAAAGGTTTATCGGCCAGTAATGCAACAACAAAACAAGCACTATAAGTCACCCTAATCCGAAATGTTTACATGCCGGTATTCACATAAGACTGTCTCCATTCATTGCCTATTTGTATAATTGACTGGCTAATTCCATATTAAACGTATAGAGTGTAACTGTTGTTTTTTATTTTAATACCGTCATTTGCCGAAACGAAAGTACAAATAGATGTTTCAAATTATAAGGTTTGTTCCAGCAGAATGTTGGAAACATGTTAGCAACAATCGTAAAACGCAGAAATTGTTACAAACATTAGTCAGAAATGTTGGCAACAGTTTTCTGCTGGAACGAAAAATAAACAAGGCGTGCATACTGCTTATACGTCAATACAAGAATGGTTATGTTAAAAATTGTCAGTAATGTTTGAAGAAAGTTTGCAAACTCTTCAAACAGTTTCCAACATCTTAAAACTACTGCTGGAACAACAAACAATTGTATAATGTTACAAACATGGCACTGCTGGAACGACAAATTTGACGTGCGCAGAATCCGAACGTTGCAAACATTTCTGACAGCCTGCTGGAACAAACCTATTATATTAGTATTTTACTAGTGACTCACCGATCCATAAAAGTTAGATACATACATACAAACAAACCCTCATTCTTACATACGTACATAGATATACTGCATGAGCAATTGGTTTTGGTATATCGAAAAGTAATAGAATATCAAAACAAGCACTATTCGTCACGCATGTTTACATGCCGGTATTTTGTTAGATTGTCTCTGTTCCTCACATTGCATATGTGTTATATTATTTAGCTTAACCGGTATACATATATATACAGAATCAGTCGTTCATATGGCATGTGTGGAAAGAAGACGCTCTATTGCGATACCAGCATGACTAACATTTCGGATATGTTGACTAATTCTACTTCCTTTGTTGTTGCGTTACAGGTCGACATATTTTAAAATATTGCTTGCATTATACATACAGGTGAAGCTAATAAAATCGTGTTAAAAAATAACACCCCGCAAAAAAATCCTAGCTTTAAAGGTCATATTTTTTATACATTTATGAAATGATAACAGAAAGGAGTCTAATTATTACCACCTCATTATATCCTGTACACACCTCGGCGTAGTGTCGCGCCAACTATATACGTTCAAACTGACTTTTAGTATATCGAACACTTCGAGGTAATAATGAGACAAAAGACTTTTTGATAACCCTTTAATATAAATCTTAAACAAATTGTAAAATTTTCATAATATTTTTTATTTTAGGGCATCACCATCATCATGGATATGGCCATCATGGAGGATATTACGGATAATTTCTTAGAAAGTTGAAATACTTGTACAGTTTTATTTTTGTTTGTGTTATTAAATAAAATTACCTTTTATATCAACATGCCTTGCTTTTTTTATGATATACAGTAAGGTTTACGAATAGGATTCTCACCCTTCTACTTGAAAAAAAGTGATGTGTCCCTCTTGGCACTGAATCCCGTGACGACAATTATTTTAATGCCAAAAAGTAGCTTAAGTAAAAGCTTTTACTTTAATTTTTACGTAATTTCGATATCTTGTCTTATTCAAAAGTTTGAAAGTTAACTACTCTTGCTTTTCATTATGGATGGTGGAGGGGAGGAAAACCATCTGAATGTTTTAAAAAGTGTCTGTCGAAAGGAGCAACTTAAGGTGGTAGCCAGAGGAGATTTTTTAACCAATGAGCATGAATTATTAGAGTAAGATACAAAATGAAGAAGGACAGATAGATACAAAATAAAAGGAAAGAAATACCAAAATCCCTCCACTGGCTACTGTGGCGCCATCCCAATTTGCTACATTCCGATTATGGATGGTGGAGGGAGGATAACCATCTTTTATGGCGGACAAGTTCAAAAAGTGGCCATTGGAATGTAACAAATTGGGATGGCGCCACAGTAGCCAGTGAAGGGATTTTGGTATTCCTTTCCTTTTTTATTTTGTATCTATCTGTCCTTTTTATTTTGTATCTCACTTTAATAATTCATGCTCGTTGGTTAAAAAATCTCCTTTGGCTACTGTGGCGCCAGCTTAAGTTGCTCTTTCGACGGACACTTTTTAAAACATTTAGATGGTTATCCTCCTCTCCACCATCCATACTTTTCATGTCATTCACCTAGACCCTCCCCATTAAGGATCTATGACAATTCGACGCGGAGAATTGATCGCGCGACAAATCGACGCGGCAAATATGGCGCGACGGCAATTCGTTGCAACAACAATTGGTCGCAAAAATAAACAAATGAAATAAAGCGATATATTTATAAAAAATACATACATCAATATTTTTTGGCCGAAATCGGTCGTTTTGTTCGTGACTATAATAGAGACATGGTTAAAGCCTCATCTGGCTTACAATTTTTTGATTCACTTCATTAAGGAATTAAAAAAATACCAGATTTAACTAACCATGATCCTTTTAATGTGACAACTTTGCATGGCCGCTGTAGCGCTTCAAACCAATGAAATTACACGCACAAAAGAGAAAAGTTAGTTCGGGTTAGTTCTGATTACACGTGCTTGTGCTTCTTAGTGTAGTCTCACCCCAAGGAAAATCAACTTTTAATAAGGAGTGCTTGATCCCATTTAAGCCTATGTTAGCTAAATTTTGTGACGTAATCCTATCCCGTAATTCTTTGTTTACAATCGTACTGGAAGGTTTTTTCGAGGTTTTGGTGTTATTTTTTTGCTTTTTAGTCATTGGACTTTTATATATGTTTAGTTTTTACTGTTTATAGTTAAATTGAGCGGTTATTAGTACTGCAGTTACAGAGAATTTTAAAACCTGTAAACAGGGGTCACTGACCTTCTGGATATTTTTTTACAGGGAATTTACGTTTAAATCGTTATTAAGGGTAAGATTTATTTTTTTGATGTTTTTTTAGTGATTTTATATTATGGTATGCAAGTATTGGTTTATTTTGTCAAATAAAAAAATATTATGGCAAAAGGTGACTAATATAACCTATATTTTCGAACAAATATAAAAAATCGAGCGATCCTTATCAAAAAGTTTATCTTCCTTGGTCTCACCCCACGGATATCCGTGGATTAAGTTACAGCCACGGAGAAAAAATAATAACGTGCATCCGTTGATACAATACAGACACGGAAATAGAGGTTGGAGTTGTTAAAGATTTTCGTGACTTTAACGAATTTCCTAGATATTACCATAGATGTAACCTTATGTTAAATATTAAGGACCATACCTAATATTACAACGATATTTCTCATTGTTAGCGTCGAATTCTGCTGCGTCGAATTGCGATGCGACGGATTGTCGCATGCGACGAATTGTCGTACGTCGAATTGTCACGCGTCGAATTTTCCGCGACCCCATTAACACGTGTAGCCTGCCTTACAGGACTTATTAAAGCCACCACCACGAATCCGGTACAGCCTCTTTGATAAGTTCTGTGAAGCAATGAAGTGGATGTACCAGGTCCATGAACCATGTACCAGGTCCAAGTCCTCTTCCCCCGAACTTTTAAATAAGACAAATATCGAAATCCCGTAAAATTTGGGTAAAAGCTTATTACTTTTTTGGCATTACAATGATTGTGATCACGGGATTCAGTGCCAAGAGGGCCCTATCACTTTGTTTTTCAAATGATAGAGCGGTCATATAGGACCTTGTTTTAAAGGCCTTTAGTTTTTAACATGCTTTTATTAGCTTGGGTTGTATCTATCTATCTATCTATCTATCTATCTATCTATCTATCTATCTATCTATCTATCTATGTAACGGAATCTTTGAGCCTAATTTTTTACCAACTCCCAGCGATTCAATTTCTTTGAAACTTTGCACACGTATCAAAGAAGACCGATGACAATGCAATAATTTAAAAACAGTATCCCGTTATCCTGATTAGGACCGCCAGGATAAATAAATTCCTTTACAGATCCTCTGTGTCCTAATACTACTCTTGACAAAATGGCGAAGGAATTTTTAGTGTTGATATATCGAACTAAAAAATGAAAAATAAATAATAGTTTAAAAAACCAAAAAAACACGCTTTTATATGCAACCGAACTAAAAATTAGAAAATAATTTTTCATTACAAAGAGTTTGTCACTTCAGAATAAAAGCGTGGGGTGCTTAATATATTAAATGTTATAATTATTCTATTTGCAAATATCTATGAGGGAAAAGTTATGAAAAATAGTAAAATGCACCCCACGCTTTTTACTCTGAAGTGACAAACTCTTTGTAATGAAAAATTATTTTCTAATTTTTAGTTCGGTTGCATATAAAAGCGTGTTTTTTAGTTTTTTAAACTATTATTTATTTAATTAAAACTAACTCAAATTTGCTAGTATGACATTTTAATACTTATAGAATGTAAAAAAATCGATATCGAAACCTGCTTATAAAGTAAAATACTTACCTTACGCTTCATGATTTTCACATGCTTATTATTTTTAATAATGACTCCACGTGTATTATGGAACTTATTCTAAAAATTGTGTTATTCGTTTTATAAAATTACCAGGTCTTAATATAATTTTTTTAATTTCTTATTGTCACGATCAGTATAAAATGTTGTTATGTATTTTTTGACCTTTAGTTTAATTTTAAAGATTGTTAAGGTTTATTGTAATTATATATTTTACACAGGATGACATTTTCTATGGTAAGCTATAATTTTTTTCTACTTGTCTATCCAATTTGTCTTAATCGCTAATAAACAAGGCACTGCGTAAATAGTATCTTACTTAAGGAATAAAAATTAAGAAAAAAAGTGCATTGAAAATTAGTTCTAACACTTTGTTTTAATTCAAAAACTAATAAAACAAGCCGAATAAAGGTCTGGCCACACATAATCGCACCGAGCCCGAAATCACGGTAATAGAGAAGGGTGGGGCAAATTATTTCGAAAAATTCAAAAGCACTTTTATCTCCTCAAAAATATAAAAGCATTTTTGTTAAGCTAAGTGTATTGTTTTATTAATATTTATTTATTAATTTTATTTATTAATTTATTCATAAATTCACAAACTCTACATTTATAAATTTACAAAAAAAACCCGCTCAACAGAGAATCCAATTACAGAGCAGGTACAATTTTTATACATATGTATATACATAATAATATAATACAACAAAAGCATTACAATAAAATAACAAAAAATGTACAAGCTGCCAATACAAAAGACAGTAAACAGTAAAGGAAGTGAACACACTTCCAAATTAATTTTCCAGAACCCGGCCAAGAATAGTTCTAAACGAGTTAAGATTTACAGAAAAGATATCGCAATGAGCCTAGATTTCATTATAACCAGCGCACATTCTATACAGAGGTGAATTTAGAAGGATATTATTCCTTGCAACCCTCCGCTGATAAAAGGTGTTGGAACATCTAGTAGCATATGGAGGCACATGCAACGGAACAAGTGACAAAAGTGCTGGATCATCAATTTTATTATGTAAAATCTTGTACAGATAAAGAAGAGCATGCACATTTCTTCTTTTTGACAGGGTATGCAGATTATATCTCTGTAATAAATATGATTTTGATACGTTAAAATCGTACATGCCAGTTTCCTTATAGTACAAGTATCGCAAAAATTTTTTTGCACTTTTTCAATTGCGTATCCGTGACACTGGTAGTAGGGACTCCACACAACCGAACAGTATTCCAATATACTGCGGACCTAATTAAAAAATAAAACTGTGATACAATTAATATTGCTGAACTCACGAGTGTTTCTTACTACAAAACCGTACATGCTCATAGCTCTACCCACAATATCTTCCACATGCCTGTTAAATGAAAGGCCACTGTCAAACAAAACCCCCAAATCCCTTACTTCCTCTACTCTCGTAAGAATTGAGCCATCTATTTTATATGGGAATATAACTGGATGTTTTTTCTTTGTATATGTCATTATACTACATTTTCCAATATTAAAGCTTAATTTGTTTTTTATTGACAAATCAAAAAGTTTATTTAGGGCATTTTGTAGACGTTCCGCATCTTGGTCATCTCGAATTTCAGCATATATCTTTAGATCGTCTGCAGACATGGTACCTCAGTAACTTTGGATATGCTATTAATAAACATTAAAAATAGAAGAGGACCAAGATTTGACCCCTGCAGAATGCCAGATGTAGCATAATACGGTCTTGAATGATGGCCCCTAACACATACACGTTGAATTCTATGTGTAAATATGATCTAAAAAAGTTAACAGTGGAGTCCTGAAATCCAAACTCATCCCAAAGCTTGCTTAACAATATGGTATGTGACACCCTATCATATGTATCATATTATGTATGCATATTTATTTGTTTAAATAAAACAGATTTTCTTACTTATCACTGTTCCTTTTTATTCAATCTTTAAATGTAGTATAAAGGTAAAAGTCTGGTCACACATAACCAGACCAATATCCCACAACACCCGCACCGTAGCACGACCGGGTGTCACCTTTACTTTAGTGCTGGTTTAGTTCATTACGTATAAAAATTAAGTGTAAGTGGTTAAAGGTTAGTTGTTGTAAACAAACAATACAAGAAAAATTTATTTTATAAGTATTAAAAAATGTAAATTTAATTTTATTGTTACATCTTGTAAATAATATGTGAGTAAAACTTATGAGAACATTATTTTTTGTTTAAATAAGGTTTTTTTTAATGACTATTTCAAGAAATTAAATAAACTATAAACATCACAAGTTCGATGCAAACTGACTAATTAAAAATGCGTCGCAGCCGACGCAGCGTAACATACAACAGTTGGTCGGTAATGTTTGTTTACTTGTTAAAAAGCGGTGCGGTGTGTGTGGCCGGGCATGGCGCCATTTGATTACAACGGTACATTTTGAAAAGCGAGATACGGCCGTGCTACTGTGCAGGTCTCGGTGTAATTATGTGTGGCCAAACCTTTAAACTGTGTCACCTTATTTGTGATGGTTTATTTTACGATCAAGTGTAATTTAAAGGGTGGTATAACAATTTATATTACTGCAGTTTAAATAAATCCAAAATTTTTTGCACCGCAACACTATACATTTTACCGGGGACCTTAAATGATTGAACAGCAATTATTTTTATTTATATGTGTATAAAATAGGTATTAAGTATTCTACAAATATGCTACTTGGTTGATTATAGGCAATCCATTGAGGTTTTTCCTACCACGTCCCATATGTGTTCTAAGGAGATGAGACAAGACAGACATTATGTTTTTATTTGAAAATTTGGAAGCTTAAATATTAAACAAAATTTATACGGTCGTAGAAAAAATACAGTATGCAAGATATGCATAAAATGTCTTATTTTACTCATGAGAATGCCGTACTCCCTTGACGGTTCGTGTTGTCAAACTCCCATTTTTAAGAAAAAGTTGTTTTATGCTCTTGTTATCTACTTGAAATAATAATATTTATCCTTAACCTACTTTTTAGAAAAAAATTATTTGTCGTAGTCGTAATAGTAGCCCTAAAGTATACGATTGCTCAGTATTATGGAGGTTGGTATGGAAGTCCTTACTGGGGAGGTTATGGAAGATTTGGCGACTATCGTCCATATTATGGCGGGTTTGACGGATACGGCCTTAGAGGTAGTTATACATTTTATTAATTAAGTTAAATATAAAATATTTGTTTATATTTTTTATAGTTTATTTGTTTCCTGAGAGATACGTTTAAACAAAATAATTTTTGGCTTTTCTCCAGAATAAAAAATGTATCAAACATTTTAAGAAAATTAAACCTTTTATATACTATGAAGAACTATTTTGTCCTTGCATAATATCATAAAAGTTTTAAAAGAAATAAATTAATGGACAATTTATTCTAAAATTACTTACAATCCAGAGTCTATTGTATACTCTTTTTCGCAGGATCTTAATTCAATATCGGATTGGGGCGCCAAAAATCTCGTCCATTTTAATGCATCCAAAACACAATTATGTTCCTTATCGCGAAAAGAGTCATCAAATACTCATCCTCTACTTATGCGCGGCCAAGTTTTACACTGCAAAGACACTTTCAATCTTGTGGGCGTCACATTTGAAAGTAACCTTAACTGGCATAATCACATTGTATCTATAGCCACGGCAGCTTCAAAAAGCTTGGATTTCTCTTTCGAGCCAAAAAGTATTTTTCTCCTTCTAATTTATACACTTTATATGTGTCCCTAATCCGACCTCCCTTGGAATATTGTTTTCATATCTAGGGCATGGCGTCCCCCACAACCCTAAGCATTCTTGATTCTATTCAAAAAAGGGCTTTTCGTCTCATTAATGATCCTTCACTTACAGAAAGACTTTCTTCTCTTGCCCATCGTCGGCGTCGGGCTGTGGGGAATTTATCGCTTTTTATAGGTACTTCCACGGCTTTGGTTCTGAAGACTTTTCCAGTATAGTTCCTCCACTCACGGTTCCCAACAGAGAAACTCGTGGTTCCACGCGTATGCATCGCTATACGGTCCAACTTGACAAGCCCCGAACTTCCGAGTTTCTAGAATGTGGAACCTGCTTCCCGCGAGAGGTCTTTCTCCCCCCGAATCCTCAAGTATTTAAGTCCCGTGTCAACAAACTCCCTCTTACCTCGCTTAAGACACCCACGGTACTTTAGTATTTAGGCTTTTAACCTTCGTGGTTTGTCCAAAGATAAAAAAATACAATATTTTAAAACTGGATAATATATTGGTACTTCTAAAATTATACCGTGTATTTCAATAAAAACAAGCTAACCCATATAATTCGTTAGTTGAAGATTTATAAAAAACGTCCTGAAAAACAACAATTTTACTTTTAAGGGGACACATTCTTGTGTCAAAATATACTTCCTCAGGGATATTATCTTCCTCCACCAACACAACTTCAAAATGTTGAAATGGGAAAGAGAATTTTCTAGTTTTTCAACATAAGTTTCCGCGAAAATTTCACCCTATGAATAGTGGGTGTCCCTAGCTGGTGTCCCTCCCATGTATGTTTTTTACTTTTTCTAAACTATTTTCTAAATGAGACATAATGTTAAAAGGTTTCTTTTTATATTTAGGTTATGGGGGTTATAGACATGTATGCCGGATATGGTAGATTATATGGTGGATACGTTGGATATGGTGGATATGGAAACGGTTTTGGAGGATATAATAGAATATTATATTATAGATAACAAAGTAAAATTGGGTTTTATTCAAACTTATTTGTGTTTATTCAAAGTTATTATAAATAAAACTAAGAACTCACTTTTTTAATTATTTAATTTAATACTTTGGTGCAGAGCAAATCACTGGCACGCATGTCATTAGTAGCACGACTCACAATACTTTGGACAAGTTCCTAATCCCAAAATTTATTATGCGCTACAAAAGAATTAAAGTAGGTATTTTAGCTTTGTTCGCGGATCTAGTAATGAACCGATTCTGAACCAGAACCTAACTGGTTTAGAATTGTTTTAAAAGCGCATGTCTAGTTATTTATTAGTTCGGAATTTTTATTTACCGCAAACGATTTTCTATTCAGCTAAGGATGTATTCTAACCTAGCCTTTTGGTTAGGATTTTTCATGGTAAAATTGGATACTACACAAAAAAAAAAATTTAAACAAAAAGGTAATTTGTTCTACTGTCGAAAGCCACTCGAGGTCCCTCGGCGGAAGACGAGGAATTCCCTGCCTCCTCTCGTTTTTAACATAAGTATGTGTATTTAACTAAAGATAAAATTCAAACAACAAGAAATGGTAAAATCTTGTAATATTGTCTATATTTTTTAATTAAATCTTTATTTATTTTATTGCATTCATATGGAATACAATTAAAAATCCTTTGTTTATATACGCTCTCAATCACAAAAATATAAAAAATATATTCAACAGGTATATTACCCGCATAAAAAGTTGCAGAAATAAATAAACTGTAATACAACGGTTTATTTCTGTACCATAAAAACAGAAAACAACTGACCATGTCGACAATGCGCATGAAATTCCGAACTGAACTTTTAGTTCCAACAAAAATCCCAGGACTGCTAATCAGGTTCCGAACCGGTAACGAAATGATTCCATTGTAACCCGCGAACACAGAACTGTTACTAAAAATTTAGGATTTTACTAACCGCGAACGCTGCTTTTTTCACTGCGCTTGCGAATAGTCCCAGAACTGGTTCAGAATCAAACCCGCGAACAAAGCTAATTATTATTATACCTATACCAGTTCAGTCAGAACGGTGACTGAACTCGAGTAGCAGTGTTACTACACCTAGTACATTTGTACTAAATCTAGTGATCTAGTACGTACTGATCAAAATCTAGTACGTTTTTTAAAATTCATTGGCGCATTTACCAAAAGGCTGAATGGCGGCGTTTTTAATAATTTTGTGGGAATCGAAAGAAAAGAAGGTGAGGACCTTTTTTTTTGCTCTACAAAATTATTTTTATCGGAAAAACAGCTACAATATTACACACGCACATACAGTGTGTCCCAGGATAGGTGTTACAAGAGGACAAAGGGACCAAAACTTCTGAATTTTAAAACTATTTTTTAGCTTTAGCTTATTTGTCAAATTTAGTACATTCTAGTACTTTTTTTCTGGAATCTAGTACTTTTATAAAAATCATTGTGGCAACCCTGTCGAGTAGTTTTTGTTTGCAAAAAACTGTTACAAAGTCTACCCTATTTCGGTTCAAAAATTGACCGTATTGGTGTAGTGTTTGTAAGCTAAATTTAAGGTAATTTTATAAACAAACATCTATACTGTTTCAGTCATTTAAATACACTGTTTTAAGAAAGTAACGTAGCGGTCAAAAATCTCATGACCTATGCGCTATAGAAAAAATAGTTTTAAATAAATGTTGTATAAAACTTTCAGCACTATTGTAATGCAAAAACTATAGTCATACAGGGTGTTTTCTTTTGTGGTGGTAGACCAAAGTCACCTTTATTTAAATTTAAAATTTAATTAACAAAACGAGAATTTTTCTTTATCAAAAAATACTTGTCATGAATTTTTAAAAACCCTAAATATCGAAAAAACTTTACATTTTGACATAGGAATCTCTAAAAAACTTACCATATTTTTCTTCCCTAAATCTAAAATGGCCTAATTTACAGGTTGTTTCATTTAAAAAAATTGAGATTTAGAATTTAAATATTAAGATGTTGGCCATGCTATAAGAAATACCCTGTGTGAGATCCGGTTAATTTTCTTATAATAGGAATTTATTTTGTGGTCCTAAGTATGTTAAAACACCTAGCTAAGTATTATTAATAACCAAATTATTTCCGTTTTTACCAAATTTTTGGGAAAAATGTTTTTAACAACATTTTCAATAAATTATAGATCGCGTGGCAACGAGTGTAAAAATATAATAACGTACTTTATGCAAAATCTTATGCTGGGTCCGATTCTGTAAACGAAAATAGGGCTATATTTTGGGACACTTTGTATAAATAAAAATATTTTTGGAACACGCATGTTTAAAAGCCACAACTTTTATATAAAACTTTTTGTGAACGGATATTTATACCGCCATACAGGGTGATTCAAAAATCGATTACGTAACTTAAGGGGTGATTCTACTTGACAAAATAATGGTAGAGCTTCATATAATTTTTTTCAAAATGTCATTGGTTTTGGAGTTACAAGCCGTCAAAGTTTAATTTTTATTTTGGTTTTTTCGCCATATTGCATTTATTTTTTAACCAATCCAGTTGATATTTGGCACACAAATCGAGCTTTGCAGATTTTAAAATTTTAAGACAAAAGTACTTTTTTAAATACCGCCAGAGGGCACTTTACCTTAAACTTAAAATTTATTTACATCATAACTTTTTTATTTTGACAGATATCGCAAAGCTGGGAGCCCCATTTTGTAGACAATCAAAAACTTAAAAAATAAGGTACTCTTTATTAAAGTCGATAAACCTCACCGTTTAGGCACCAATAGACATCAAAGTTTTCATCAATTTCAATCAAATTACCTATATACATACAGGGTGTCCAGTAACTTAACCGACAAACTTAACAAAACGATTCTACAACAAAAAACTTCATATAAACATATGTCCTTAACGTCTTAATTTTTGAACTAAGGTGTGTTAAATATTAAAAAACAAAAACTTTTTGTATGTATGTAGGTAATTCGATTGAAATTGATGAAAACTTTGATGTCTATTGGTGCCTAAACGGTGAGGTTTATCGACTTTAATAAAGAGTACCTTATTTTTAAAATTTTTAATTGTCTATAAAATGGCCAACTTTGCGAAATCTGTCAAAATAAAAAGTTATGATGTAAATAAATTTTAAGTTTAAGGTAAAGTGCCCTCTGGCGGTATTTAAAAAAGTACTTTTGTCTTAAAGTTTTAGAATCTGCAAAGCTCAATTTGTGTGCCAAATATCAACTGGATTGGTTAAAAAATAAATGCAATATAGGAAAAAAACAAAATAAAAATTGAACTTTGACGGCTTGTACTCGAAAACAAATGACATTTTGAAAAAAAATATATGAAGCTCTATCCTTATTTTGTCAAGTAGAATCACCTCTTAAGTTTCGTGATCGACTTTAAATCACCCTGTATATAGAAGCGGCGCTTTAACCAAGCCTCAGTGTCAAATGTTTCAGGTGTCTGACTGAGCGAACCTGTCACTTTTGTCGGTCTAGTTTACCACAATGTTTTACATGCAATTTTTAAACACTTTGCCAAAAACGGTAAGGGTTACAGTCATGAACCCTCCCAAAAAAAAAAGATTTACATATGTTCTTATTATAAAATCCTTTGTTACTGGCCCAGGGACTTGTATCTAAAAATGTTTAAGAAAATGCAGTCGGCCGACAATGTTGCACTCATTGTTTCTAAGTCCGTGGACATACTATATTAAAACGTTATCAAAACGTTCAAAGAACGGGTAATCCCGCTAGTTTATTATAAAAAAATTAAAACAAAATCAAGGTAGTCTGCTTTTTCGAATCAACAAACAATTTTCTGCAAAACTACACGTCTAGCGATTATTTCCGTTGGGATCTTAAAACAAGAATAATACATAAACATGAACCTGTCAATCTGACGATATTTAAACATAAAAAGTCTTTTAAATCTAATACCATAACAAGCTGTTATTTATTAATCAAGTTCATCTTGGTGGATTAATAAAAAAAAACATTTTCTTACAAAGCGAAAATATTAATTTTAATTATATATATTAATAAATTTAAATAATTAGTTTCAGTTTTGTTTATTACTTATAACACAGGTCAACAAAAAATAAATATTTTTTTGGTATGTTCTCATCCTTAAATTCTGCTTCTAGACATACATAGAGTACATGCGAGGGCGTAGCTACCGCCATATTATTGATACGGGGCCCCCGGGCTGCCGGGGCCCCCAAACGTGTCTGAAAAACTGTAAAAGTGTCGGCAAAATTGGGAAAGTGTGCCTGTGGTGTTCAAAAATGTTTGATAGGAACGAAAACAGCAATGCTGAAATAAGAAAAACAATGTTTTTTGAAAAGTGGGGAGTTTTATTTTGGTCCTTCTAACTTATTGTGATACGGGGCCCCTTCAAGGCAGGCTACTCCACTTAGTAGATGTACGCCATTATACTGAATCCGATTCAACGAATCGGATAAAACTTAATCCGACAAAACATTGTGATATAGGTACATGATGCCGATTGAGTAAAGGATTGCACTGAATGCCACTGAACGTCATAAGTCAAACTTGTTTTTCAAAAGATTTCAATTGAGTTCAAAGCGATCGTGGGTTCTATTTGTACGATATTCACGACTTTGGAAAAGGTTTGAAAAATGGCAGTTAGGTAAAACAGCTAATAAGTGTAGAAACAAAATAGTGAAAAATAAAGTAACCTTACTTATTTGCTAAAATATTGTAATAGTGATTCTTTAGTGGTTTGCGTTATTATTTTGTCTTCTTTTTTTAATAAAAGAAATTAATTTAAAAAATGCCGCACAAGTAAATTTAGAAATTTATTTTTATTTGTTTGCTTTCTTTGTTATTGTATATCCTTTTTTTTGTCAAATTTAGAAACGATTTAGAATCGGATTATTATCTGCATCCGATACATTCTAGGACGAAGAGCCCAGTAAGGTTCAATGCGATCCGTCCAATCGGATTTAAATGTTACTATGTACCGTTACTCATAGAAAAACACTTAAATTTTCATTTTTAGTTATTAAAGTTTGTTTTTGTCCAATTCACCTTGACATAAGTATATTTAATACGAGAGAGCTCTTACGAACATAAAAGAAATATGGTAAGCCATTGCTTTTTCCAACAATAAAAATCTTTTTTTAATCATCAATGCAACAAACTGGAGAAAAATCATGAGAATAAATTTCTTGGAAAATAAAAAAAATTTTAAAAAAATAATTTATTTTTGAAATAAACACAGCCATACTATATATATTTTTTAAATCTCTAGTATACATCGTGTTTGGACGCCACTAGTAAAAATAGTTAATAATAATCTTTTACAATAAAAATGCCTATTGATGATTCGTAGGTGCATGTCAAATTTCAGAAAATATCTAAAACAGTTTTGAAGTTGTGATAAGAAAACGATTTTTGCCTTTAAATTTTAACACCCTGTAGCTTAAAAAGTTAAGGGTTTTGGACAGATCTTCATATGAACTTATTTTCCTAAAATAAGCCAGGGAATTATATTCTGTATTTTTGGCCGTTAACTTAATTATTATTACCAAGAATTTTCTGACATAATATAATGTCCAAAATAATTTTTCAGAGTTACGAAGGAAAAATATATAATTTCAATCTCCCTAGATTTTTGAAAGTACCACCCAATTTTATTTAAAAATTAATGTGTGAGTAAAAAATCGAATGATTAATTTAAGATTATGAATCTTGGATTAAAACAATAATTATAATAGCTTTGGGACTATCTTTTGCAAAGATAACTTTTTTAACTTTAAAAATTCATTATTTATTTTAGTAGCGGCTCGTGCATGGGAGAAAAGGGGAGGCTAAAGTCATAAAGACTATATACACACAGAAAAGGCTGGTAATTTGTTGGGGTACCGCACCTATTTAAAGCAAAATACGTAATATTTGCATAAATGCAAATAAAAATTTGATGTTTATTGGTGCCTAAACGGTGAGGTTTATCGACTTTAATAAAGAGTGCCTTATTTTTTAGGTTTTTAATTGTCTATAAAATGGCGCCCCCAGCTTTGCGATATCTGTCAAAATAAAAAGTTATAATATAAATAAATTTTAAGTTTTAGGTAAAGTGCCCTCTGGCGGCATTTAAAAAGGACTTTTGTCCTAAAATTTTAGAATCTGCAAAACTCAATTTGTGTGCCAAATATCAACTGGATTAGTTAAAACATAAATGCAATATGGCGAAAAAACCAAAATAAAAATTGAACTTTGACGGCTTGTAACTCGAAAACGAATGACATTTTGAAAAAAAATATAAACCTTTACCCTTATTTTGTCAAGAAGAATCACCCCCTTAAGTTTCGTGATCGATTTTTGAATCACCCTGTATTTTAGAATTTATTGTAAATATTATAATGTCATGTTCTTGTTTTCGAATTTAAGTTTTAATATTTTAAAAAGCTTTTCAAATATGGCATAAATGCAAATAAAAATTGTGTATTGCCTCATTTATGGTTAAATTCAAAATTATAGATACCTTATATATTTTATGGGGAGGCAAAGCTTCCCATGCCCCCTGACGAGCCGCCACTGATTTTTGTGGAGGATAATCCTCCCAGAACTACAAAATTTCCCCCTCCCCCTCAGAAAAATTAAGAATACCATATAAATTTTGGTTGTCAAACTATAGGTATAAATGTAATCAAATGTGAAGACCTTTTTTTTCTCTTTAACTATTTTAGCGAAAAAAAAATTTTTTTGTAACGTCAGGATCCCACCATTAATCTTAAACGCCTCCTGCCCCCCGAAAAAACATTTCTAAATTTATTGATTTCAAGAAATTTTTTAGGTGGCCAAATTTTGAAGACCTCATGTTTACACGTTTACATTTACTCCCTTCTAACCTTTCATCCAACAGAAGGGGCAGGCATTTTTTTTCGGGCGGGCACCCCTGCCCTCCCCTGGCTTCGCCACTGCAGCATGCTGTCAAGACTTGAAACTGCGTATAGTAAGAACATTTTAAAGCGCAAATTCGGTACCCTTTGAAAATCATACAAAAAAACATAAAAAGGGCCACCTGCAATCGAACTATTTTATACAAAGGCGCCGCTATCCTTTAAAGCGACGCGCCGATACACTATGGGATAGAAATCCAATATTTTGGCCAAAAGCAACTTTGAAATTTTAATGGCTCATACTGTGTATTTCAAAATAGATACTCCAAACTACATATACGCAAAATAATAAAAGGATATGACGACTTCTATTGGGGTAATAAGAAACTTGAAATTGTATTTTAAGTAAACATAAATATACAACATTTAATCTACTTAGTTTATTATTAGCCTTGTTTACTAAAAAAGTAAAAGAGTTTAAATAAAAGAGCTATTGTTGTGTTTTCGATGCAGTCTCACGAAGTCTTGCTACTTTTGTCAAAGATTTTTTACCTTTTTCTTTATCAATTTTTTATTTATTTTATACGTTAAAAAAATAAAAAAAGTGGGAAAGATGTATCTCTATTACCAGATTACGCTTCTAAGAATAATTTAAAATTATTTTTCAGATTTAGATGGTCATATTTCCGAAACTAATTGAAATAGACACAAGACACATTAAATGTAGTATTTTTTAAAGCATTTTAAAAGACTTTTTTGGTGGTGATATAATATTTAGGGTATTCCATTTAAAAAATCATACCTATTGTCGTACCCTGTATATCATATGAGATAATAATCATCGGATTACTGATTAGAATACTACCGAATTAACCAAACAAGCTGACATATTAGTTTATTTTGTACAATAAAAAATAGTAATGTTAAGGGGGTGTAAATTTATAATAACATATAATAAGTTATTATGTAGTTTTCCAAAAAGCATTTGTAATAATTTAAAATATTTTTCCAGTAAAAAGCGCCTCATTTTAAGTTAGATTGGTAAGTTTCAGAATTTTGACCAAAAAAATTAATTTCTATCCCATAGAGCGATAACCAGCTGCATCAACCGGCATATCATAAAAGAAAGATAGCAAAGGCGGCCGCGAAGACAAGCATGCCGATTTATTTGCTTTAAACTTTTTGTAATTTTTTTCATATCAAAGAGCACCGAATTTACATTTTTAAACTGTTCCTTCTATAAATCATTCGCCGTGGCTGATATTTTTAATTTCATTCACCATTCTGTCGAGAAACATTTTTTTTTATGTTTTAAATGTTTTTATATTTTTAAATATTTGTCAAATGATTTATTATCGCTTATAAAACAAATTCAATCAAGGAGATATTCACTGTTGATTTTTGGGAAATATATGGCTTGAAGAGCGGTTGAAAAATCAGATATTTTAAATATCATTTTAGTGCCTATTTAAAAAAATACTTTTCTTTACTTTTTCTAAAGTAATTTTGGAAAATATTGAAAAAATAAAGATTAACTACCCTAAATACAACTTCTTTTATTTCCGCTACCTGTCCTTCCAAAAAACAAATTATACGTTATTTTTTTCTTTTTTTTATTGTTTACTAGGTCTGGTATGTTAGGAGAAGTGCCTTTTTAGATTGATATACTGTATTACTTAAATACAATTATATCTATTAAAAAAAATCATTTCCTAACTTCTTCCTTATACAAATTACAAAATAATTTGTTAGTGAAAAATAATCAAAACATGTAGATATTAAAAACCGTTTTACACGATAAAATTACTGCCATTAATTTCCAATAAATAAGTAACAATTGTTTTAAACTTTCTACATTAAATGTATTTTTCTATTTTGGTGATATGGAACTTTATAAAGATTTATATTTGAAAAAACAATGTGGGATTTGCGAAAAGGAATTTAAAGATTTTTTTTAATTGTTTATTGTATATTCAAAATAATATAAAAAACGTATATAATTAATAATGTAACAGTAGAAAAAAACACATTTAAAAAATCACTTTGTCCGTATAAATTTCATATTTCACAGAAATATTAAATAACGAATAAAATTATTATTACGCAATTCTTGTGTTTCCGTTTCTATCGCCAGCACCAAGTCCTCCATGCTCAGCTCCTCCTTGGATTCCACCTCCTCTACCGCTTCCACCTCCGCTCTTGCCCCCACTTCCGCCTCTGGATCCTCCATGATTTCCACTGTTACCTCTTGGACCACTGTCTCTGGATGGTGAACCCAACGAACTTTGGAATAGTAAGAATACTACTAAAAACAGGACCTGAAAGAAAAAAACAGATGTATTATTAATAATTAAAATTAAGCGACTTGGCAACGTTGCAATTGAAGTTTAATGCCCTTATCGGAAACTTTTTGAACCACTTTGGGGCCCTATGACATTTTTAGGTCATATTTTGCTTGCTGTTGTTGCAGTTAGCATCATATTTTTAAATATTTTCTTATCTTATTAGATTAATTTGGTGAGTACAATAAAAAAAAGGTCAGTTTATGTTAAGTGTTTTGATTGTCATCATAATAAAGTAAAATGTACAAACTCGATTTTGTTAATTCTGTAGCTCACGTCGAAATAACCCAGATCTTACGTATAATGGATTTATGGTGAGTTTATAAAAAAATTTACCATTTATCATTTAACATTTTTACATTTAAGATTTAGCATTTAGTAATTTAGACACTGTTTATAAAAATTTTAAAAATAGTTATTTGATCATGCGCATTGTAACAATTTCTCTAGGATCCTTTTTGAGTTTAGGCCAAACAAGTTGAAGAAGTTTATTGTACATATCAAGAGACATCCTCTTGTACTTAAAAAATTGTTCATGGTCATTTTTCTTTAATTATTGCACAAAAAAATGATACTGGAAAAGTCTTTCGATGTTTATTTAAGTTAATCTTTAGCTTTATCTTTCAAAAAAGTGGCTGAAGGGGCAGATTTATCACGTAGATTTGATGTTTACTAAATAGTGCTGATCAAAACAATAATAAAACCAAAATTATCAAATTATGACAGTACAGAAAACACTCTGACATGCGCAGTCAATTTTCATTTAGCATTTAATTTAAGAAGATAAAAGTTGGTCAACTCTTAAATGATAAATGTTAAATCCTAAATGTTAAATGTGTTTTATGAACGTCTACATGAATCTCCATAAGCCGAACTTTTGTTAAATTCTAAATGCTAAATGTTAAATGTTAAATTAAATGCTAATTTTTTATTATAAACCCACCATTATACCAGAGTGAGTTATTTTTTGGATGTTTAGTACCGAGATCTTAGAAACCGCTGCTGCTACAGAGATGGTTAGAGAAATGTAGTTTTTAAATCTTAGTTTAATTTACCTTTTTTTGTTACCGATATTCAGGGTTTGCTAGGTATTTAAAAAACCGTTTTTTCAAAAATTGTTTTTCCTCTATAGCTCACATAATATTCAGAAATAGAGAAAAGTCTAAATACGAAACTTGTAGACAATTATCTTTTTAGTAGAAAGTTGTAATCCAATATTTACTGTAGTAGTCCGTTTTTGAGCTACGACATAGAATTGCATTTTTTAAAATGGAAACCATATTTGGCCATGTCATTTTTAAAAGGCACTTTTATAAGCTTTAATAAACTAAGTCAAAAGTCACCGGCGTACTTTTTCTTAATAATATTGGCTGTGGTGCCCACTGAGATGCCACTGAACCCAATATTCCTAATCTTGGTAGAGCTTTACAAGCCCCTTATTACATTACATAAGTATTCCAAATTTGATCTAAATCGGTTAAAGAGTTTTTAAGAAACTTATAGGCTTAGAGACTTATGTTTATAGGAACTTTTTTCATAAAATGACAAAGAAATCATCACCTTAAATTTCATGTACCGTAATTAAGAAACACCCTGTATATTTCCAACTTCGATCAGAGCTTTAAATAAAAATTAACAGATACCATATTTAAAAAGCTTTTAATATTGACAATAAATTCTAAAATACAGGGTGATTTTAAAATCTATCACGAAACTTAAGGAGGTGATTCTACTTGACAAAATAAGGGTAGAGCTTTATATAATTTTTTTCAAAATGTCATTCGTTTTCGAGTTGCAAGCCGTCAAAGTTTAATTTTTATTTTGGTTTTTTCGCCATATTGCATTCATTTTTAACCAATCCAGTTGATATTTGGCACACAAATCGAGCTTTGCAGATTCTAAAATTTTAAGACAAAAGTACTTTTTTAAATACCGCCATTTTATGGACAATTAAAAACTTAAAAATAAAGTACTCCTTATTAACGTCGATAAACCTCACCGTTTAGGCACCAATAGACATCAAGTTTTCATTAATTTCAATCAAATTACCTACATACATACAAGGTGTCCAGTAACTCAACCGACAAACTTTTTTCTGTTGTAGAATCACCCCTGTAAAGTTTGTCGGTTGAGTTACTAGACACCTTGTATGTATGTAGGTAATTTGATTGAAATTAATAAAGACTTTGATGTCTATTGGTGCTCAAACGGTGAGGTTTATCGACTTTAATAAAGAGTACCTTATTTTTAAGTTTTTAATTGTCTATAAAATGGCGCCCTAGCTTTGCGATATCTGTCAAAATAAAAAATTTATAATATAAATAAATTTTAAGTTTTAGGTTTAAAAAAACTTATATGAAGCTCTACCATTATTTTGTCAAGTAGAATCACCCCCTAAGTTTCGTGATCCATTTTTAAATCACATTGTATAACTTACCAAAAATCTCATTGTTAAAAAAAGCACCTTAATGAACTTCTTAATTAATTATGCGTACTGTAATGTCTACAAGACAAACTGATTCTAAAACAATTATCTTGTTTTTATTTATAGTTGTAATGCGACAAGGGGAAATACTTATATCATGAAAATTACAAATATTTATTATTCCAGAGCACGAATAAATAAATATTGTTAAAATTGTTTGGACATGCATTTAAAATTAGGTATTTGAATACATAGCATGTGCTAAAATTAGTTAAAAAATCTTAAGAATATACAGGGGTGTAATCGTGTAATAATACGTTAAAAAACGTTTTGTTTTTTTTTACACAAAGACATTGTTTTACATAGAACTGCTAAAGAGAACGTACTTTGGTTCTTACGGTAAAATGCCTATGAAAAATAGGGGCTTTTGAAAGAAGTTTAAGGTTATGAGGGTGAATATTATTAAAGCAAATAACTTTTTTAGTTGGTTTTAGGAGTACAGTATTTTAATTTGCATTTAATTATGTATACTAAAAAACTACTTTGTAATTTTATATTTGACGTGAGATATCTATAGCAACGAGTCGGACTTCACAAAATTTCAACTGCGTTTTACAAAAGTTTTGTAAAAATATTTGTAAATTTACAAAACCTATATACAGGGTTTTCCGAAATTCATGCATCAAATTTTAAGGCATACTCTACGTTAAAAATAAGCCCTAGTTTTCTATATAAACAAATGTCAGGAAACGCTTTCTTGTAAAGATACCAGGATGGTAAAATTGTAACCAAAAAAATATATTTTTTTAATCATAATCGCTCTAGATATTTAATTGGTATTTGATACATTACTTAACAGCAGCAAAGGCACTTCTTTTTATGTAAAAATTAAAAAAAAAACAGTGACGTCTGTACCATATTTCTATGGACTATTTTTCAAGAAAAAATGGTGCTTCACTGCTTTTTTCTAATATAAAAATGATTTTAAAATCCCCATTAAATTCAGAACCAATTTAATCTTTTTGACTTTTGTACCTTTTTCATAGGAAAAAATAAAAACCACTTTTATGCATGACATTTTGTTAATAAAATCTTCACAAAAATAATTTAAAATTTTAGGTTTTAAATGTTTATCATTTTTGTAATTGAATCGGTCATTCGAGAAACAGCACATGTCAGTTTTAAACCATTTTACAGAAAATGAAAAAAACTGAAAATCTAAAAGGATAGTTGACAAACTTATTTTTAAATAATTAGCATTAAAAACCTGCCCGATTACTGGCAAAATACTATAATATTTGAACCTTAAAGAAAAATAAGTAAAAAAATAAGGGTATTTGAAAATACGCGACATGTGATGTTTCTGAAATGAACATGAAAACTCAGCAAATAAGGTTATATTTATATTGAATAATACATGGAAAAACATTACAATATAAAAAAACAATACTAATGGTGTTCATTTTTAGTTCTTGTTGAATTTACTCCTATTATCTCTGTATAGAAGTCGTGGTGTTCTTTTGGAACGTATAAAAAAGTGGCTTTATTTCATTAAGTTTTTTGAATTTATAGGAACCTATCCTTGTGGATAAGCTGGTTGTTGAACAGGGGTAGGAAGTTGTAATAAGTTAGAAGTGGCAAGTCTAAATTTATGGCTCGTAACACCATCTATAAAATTAAACGCCTCAACTAACCCAGGTTCATTTGGAGAATATCTAAAATGCGTAAAGTTCGAAATTTAAAATATACACTTTTGGGCCCTTGGCACACCTCTACTAAGAGATTCAATGGACAAAATGTTTTTTTATAGAACTTTGGCCACCAACTTTTAAAATTAGCAATATCTTTAGTTTTTGCAATTTTTACAACATACTACTACCTTTATAATTGATATACCTTTTAGTCTAGCATTTTTTATTATTTCACGCTTGTATAACTTTCTTTTTCCTTTTTTAATGAAGCATTATCACTTTCACTACTTGTAGATGCCATGTTTTACAATAACCAACAACAAAACAAAAATCTGCCTACTTATAATGCTTCGAGAAAGAGCACATGTCACCGACTTGTGTCGTTACTAAACGGAATCAAATATTAATAGGAGAATAAAATCGTGCAATATTATTAGACAAGTGATGTTTCTGTATGATTCGATGTATTTACTCTTAAATATGGAATTAACAGTATAATATCAAAATGGCCGAAAATATGACATGTGCTGTTTCTCAAATGACCGATTCAATTATTTTCGCAAATTCGTCATGCATCAAAGTGGTTTTTATTTCTTTTTTAAAAACGATGCATCGGTTAAGAAAATGTCAAGAGATTAAATTTAATGGGGTTTTTAAAAATAATTTTTATTTTAGAAGAAAGCAGTGGCGCACCATTTTTCTTAAAAAATAGTCAATACAAATGTGGTAAGGACGTCACTGGTCATTTTTTTATATATTTTACATAAAAAAAATGTCGTTTGCTGCTGTTAAGCAATGTACTAAATACCAGTAAAATATCTGGAGGGGTTTAAAAATTATGATAAAAAAATGTTTTTTTTCTTACAATTTAAACACCCTGTATCTCTAAAAAGAAATGTTTCCGGACATATACTTATATAGAAAACAAGTATTAGGGGAACCCAAGATGCTAAATTCGCAATGACTCGAGCGTCATAGAGACCTATTGGGTTACAAAGCTTAGACGATAAGAAGAAAGAAATTTTATATAATGTATACTTTTCATCGCGGCGTTAAGCGGCTATAAACTTTTAGGTATGTCAAAAAAATATTTTTATTATTTCGACTTGTGTAAATCGTTCAAATTGTATTGAATTAAAAATTTGTCGTCATCCTTAAAATAAAAAAAAATAACCAGGCTCGAGCATGTCAAAATGACGTCTTTTTTACAATTTGTAGTCCTCCGCTTTCTTTACGTCAATCTTAAATTGTCAGATTAGTGGAATATACACTTTTTAGCAAGTAATAAACTCACCCTATCTTAATCTTATGCGCATGGCAATTTCTGATGGATATATTTTTGTTTTTTACGATCGCCCCTGTATACAGGGCTCATATTTGATGGAGATATTTATTCGGATCCAAGGTATCCTACGGTGTATTTTTCTGACGCGCTGTAGTAACTTCATAAATCCCCCTTGGGCTCCCCTAACAAAGGGCTTATTTTCGATGTAGAATATGCCCCTAAAATTTGATTCATGAATTTCAGAACACCCTGTATATGATATTCCTCATATCACTAATAACTTGCAATTCCCTATTTTAATTTTTTGAAATATTTTATATTGTGAACACCCTGTATAGGGGGTATGTAAGTATTAATAATTTTAATATTTGTTTAATTATTTTGGCATTAAAGAAATCACATCCAAAAATTAAAACAACTAATCAAGAAAATAGTGCAAGGTTTTTGGTCACCAAACAATAACAGAGTCTAGGCCATACTTAGACTATTCACACCTGTAAAGGATAAAAGGTCATTGAGGCCATATTATTTTATTCAGGGTCAACAATTTGCTAGTCACCAAAATACTGAGTTCAACTTTGTATATATACCGAAATTGTACTAATAATGGAGGAGAAAGAAGTTAGAAAAATATTAGATAAGAAGTAGGTAGTAGAAGTCAAGTAAAAAGTTAAAGTTTTAGCAATGATGTATTTATTTAAAAATAAATTAAATAAAATAAATCGTTGGTTTAGTTAAGCCCGTACGGGCTACCCCTAGTGGGGGGTATGCCCGTACAAAATTACGAAGTTAAGTTAGTTCCCGTAGTTTAGTTAAAAATGCCAAGATAGTTTTTGTCCACCGGTCTTATGGTCCAAAAGATAGTTCCATATGGTCGATGTCCAAGTGACGTCAAATAGCCCTATGTATAGGTCAAAATTCGTAACATCACAATATTTACTGTAATATCACATATAAGTCATGCACGTAAATTTTTAAAGTTGTAATTTTATCACAGCCGACTGCCAGAAATGGATTTGGTTGATGAAGGGTTGGTTAGTCGCTCATTGGTTAGTCGTATACCTAACATAAAATAATAACCATAACAAAAATTGTTTCTGATGACAGATTTACAAGTTTACGCTATAGAAATATCCTTTTTAAATTTAGTGGCCCTTAATTATTTGCAAGATTTCTCTATTTGTTAATTAGATTTTCAACAATAACTTTTGGTAGGGGACCCAAGAGGAGATTTCGGGATTTACTACAGCGCGGCAGGTTAATATACCGGAGAAAACTTTGTACCCGGTTAGATACCTTCACCTAATATGAGTTTCTATACAGGGCCGATCGTAAAAAACAAAAATATATCCTTCAGAAACTTTCGAGCACCTCAGATTAAGATAAGGTGAGTTAAAAATTTATTTTTTAATTCTAACGATTAAACATGCTAAACAGTGTATCTTCCACTAATCTGAAAATTTGTGAAAAAAACGTCATTTTTACATCCTCAAGAGTGGCTATTTATTTTATTTTGAAGAAAGTAATTTAAGATTAACGAAAACTATGTAATCCGATACGATCCGAACGATTTCCACAAGCAAAAATATTTTTGACATATTTAAAAATCTATAGCTGCTTTCTCCACCGATGAAAAGGTATACATTAAATAACATTTTTTCTTCAAATCATCTAAGCTTTGCATCCCAATAGGTATCTATCCCAAGGAGCAAGCTGACGTCATTATGACGTCATTTTAAAGTCATTTTTGGTCATAGGACGTCATCGAACCAATATTATGACGTCATTTTAACATCATGTTTTTGACGTCGTTGAAGTGACGTCTTTTCAAAGTCATTTTTTTGTCATACTAGCTGATAAAAATCTAATGACGTCATGTTGAAAAACCGCCAGAAAAATTTTGTGACAATCTACGATTTGTGTCAAAATCCCACCGAAATATCAGAAGACAGAAAAGACTAATAATTTTACAGAATTTAAATAGAAAAAAACTCTACCGCTAGATGGCGCAATGGACAACAAACTACCACGCTTATTCAACATCTTCGCTTTTTATTGCCTACACCGTACCAATGAGACCCAAATATTTCGAGACCGGTCTGCGGTTGGTGGTCTCAATTAGCTTTGAAGGAAATATCTTCGGCTTGTGTAAAAATCTGCATCTCCAGGTTGGACAGTGTCCCCAGAGATGCGACCTTGCGGTGCAAGGAAATTACAAGCAATAAGGAGTTTTTTCTATTTCAACTTTTAAATAAAATGTCGTATCATTTTAGCTGTAAAAAAAAGAATATATGCGTCAATTTTTCGTCCTCTTAAAGACGTCATTATGACGTCATTAACGGGACGTCTTTTGTCTGTGTGAAGGTCAATTTAACGTCATTTTTTCGTCATCTTGACGTCTTTAATGCCCAAATATGACTAAAAATAACTAAAAAGAGACGTCAACAAGACGTCAGCTTGCTACTTAGGTTGACGTTCGAGTAAATCCCCATTTAGCATCGTGGGCTCCCCTACTATTTAAATTACACCGTATAGGATACTATAATAAATATAAAATATTCTGGGCGATACCCACAAACGTATTTCATAAAATAAAATTTGTGGGATATAAGGAAAATATGTGTCACACCCTGTATATTATTATTTACTCGGTGATAATTGGTACGTTTGTAACATATTGATAACTTCAGAAACCAAACTGGGACAAAAACAATAAAGAACTGGTATATAATTGTGAATCCCCGTATTTATAAGTTGTATTATTATAAATAAGAAACAGCTTCTCGTAAGTAGTTGGTTATAAACAAAATAACCAAAGTTAAAAAAGTCAATATCTAACGACACAAAATGAAATTTATGGTAAGTTATTATTATTTTATCTCAATTTTCTTTAATTTAATTATGCAGTACAAAACAGCGTTACTTCAATAATTACCTTAATACTTTATTGGAAGTGCCATATTTCCAAAACTAAAAAGTTATAAGTAAAGTGGTATTTTCTTAAAGTTTTTTTTAATATATTTTTGAAGGCAATATATTTTTGAAATAAAACAACGTGTATATTATATCATCGCTTTAAGAAAATACCACAATAATTATAACCAACTTTATTACTTTTGAAAAAATGCCATTCAAATCTGGTAGATATTTAGATAATTTTTAAAATATCACCAATAGTTTTCACGTTACTTAATAACCAAAAGTTAATTAATAAGTTAGGTACGACATTTTTTTAGCAACCTACGTAATCATTACAAGTCCGAATTTAACTATTACTATTACCATAAAGTAACATATAAATTTCCTTACTCTATGCTATTACCATAAAGTAACATACCTTACTCTATGATAATACGAATAACAAGTGTATCTTATAAAAAAAAACTTTCGTTGTTCTACGGTAGGATATAATCGTACCGTTGATACCGTACTAAAAAGCATAATTCAGTGAATACTTATATTAAAGAAATAGGTTCTTTGACATAAAGGTTAAAGATATTGGTATAGGTTCTTAAAATAAGAACCTATTATTTTAAAGAAAATTCATTAATATTTTGATAGAAACATTTAATATTTCTTTTGTTTAAAATCTTAAAACTTATATTTAAGATATTAAAGAGCTTAAATCATAAATCTTTAGGTTCTTATTTCTTGATTCTGATATTCTTAAAATAATACTAAGGATATTTTAATTTAAAGAATTTCTTTTACATTAAAGACATAAATTAAAATATTTTTTCTCCCAGTTTAAGAACCACTATTATTTTAAAGTAAGAAATAAATCTTGGTTTAAAAGCACAACTATTCAAAAAGAATGCATATTTTTAAAACCTTGTATTTGCTTAAAACAAGACATTTTTTTCTGTGTGCACGTATACCCAGATTTGATGTTCCAGATGACTTAAGCCATTTTTGTTGTTAATACGGTTCAAAACATTTTAAAAACATTACATTTTCTTGCTAAACGGTGACGTCATATACGTCACGTATTTAACCGTGTTTGAATACATCTCGAACAATGGTTTAAAAACAATATAGTTATCCTTGTCGGGCGGGCATATGCATTCAACTCAATAGAAGCTTTGTTTGTTTTTAAAGTACATATTAACCCTAAAAAATAAAAATCATAATTATAACCTAAAATCTTATTGGGCTGTGACGCAACGGTTTGAAAACCTACATTTTCTTGATTCTAATATTTATATTGTCATTTTCGAATACGGATTAAACCACTCCGACGAATGCGTTTAGCAAGAAAAATTTGACGTTAGTTTAGCAAGTTTTTTTTGTCATATTTTTAGGCCTTTTTAACTATTATATTTAGGGCTTTGTTTTTCGAAAAAATTATGTATTAAATAATATACTCTTTCCTGTATAAAGAAGACGCAAATTGAGATGCGTATAACGCTGCGACGCGACGTCAGAAACTATCACAAAAATCAACGTCTTTTCAAGTAGACGCGTCGCTAGTCAATTTGCGCTATATAATTTAATTTCATAAGTTACAAAAGTACGTGCTGTACTGCGTCGCGTCGTACGCGTTAAGATCGGGCCACACATAACAGCACCGAGCCCAAATTCACGGTGATAGAGGAAAGCAGGGCAAATTTAGAAAAGTTCAAAAGCACTTTTTATGCCCTCAAAATATACAAAGCATTTCTGTCCAGCTAAGTCTATTGTTTTATGTATGTATATCTCTTTGTTTAAAATTTCGATGTAGTATAGGTAAAATTTTGGCCACACATAACCGCACCGATGTTCCACAAGACCCGCATCGTAGCACGACCGTGTCTCGTACGGTCTGAAACATGCCCAGCAAAGAAATCATACGTGGATACGCCAATGTTTCCCGAACAAAGCTATGAGTTTACGGGTGTCACCTTACTTATACAAATTAAAAGTTAGTGGTTGAAGGTTAGTTGTTGTAAACAAACAATACAAGAAAAAGTGATTAAATAAGTATTAAAATGTGTAAAATTAATTTTATTGTTACATCTTGTGAATAATATGTGAGTTAAACTTGCGAATACATTGTTATTTTTTGTTTTATAAGTTTTTTAAATTAATATTTCGAGAAATCAAATAAACTAATGTTTGTTTACTTGGTAAAATACGGTGCGGGGTATGTGGTCGAGTACGGAGCGGTAATATTAAGCCTACGGTATTTAATTACAACGGAACATTTTAAATCCGAGACACGGACGTGCTAAGATGCAGGACTCGGTGTGGTTATATGTGGTCAAACCTTAGGACTGTGTTTTCTTATTTGCAAAGATTTAATTTATGATCGAGTTTAATTTAACGCGTGGTATAATTGACTCATATTACTGCAGATTGATTAATTACAAAATTTTGCACCGCATCCCCCTACATTTTACCAGGAAAACGCACGGCCACGGGCTCGTTGCGGTTATGTGGGGCCCGACCTTTATACGTGTCTCAATTTGCGCCTTGCCTAACACTAAATGCTATAAAACTTTTTACAATTCCCATAATAAATAATAATCTTAATAAAATGAGCTACAACTGGACTAAACGATAGTTGATTTAATTTATTATTATTTTTTAGCTTTTATTATTAGTTGTAATCCTAGCTATTCAAGGAATGCTAGCTCTTCCATCCAGGGATGGCCCTGGTGGATCCAGAGGAGGAAGTAGTGGCGCTAACGGAGGCAGAGGAGGTAACAGTGGTAATAGGGGAGGAGCGCAACATGGAGGACATGGAGCAGGAGATAGAAGTGGCAATTCTAGAGTAGCTTGAAGGCAATAAAAACTTTTGTATAAATAAATTTAAAGAATAAAGATATATTAATAACATATTGTTAAATGTTTGTGATATTGGTAGAGCAAGTGATATTTTGCACGAAATATAAAAAAATGTTACATGAATAAATAATTTAAAAAGGAGAAAAAAATTGTTATATATGTACAGGGTTATTTATGATTTATGTCCTATTGAAATATCTCGAAAACTAACAAAGATAAAGATTTTAAATTTTGGAGATAGGTACCTAATAATAATTGCAGAAATGTTTATTACTTTATTTCTATTAATTAATCCGGAATAAAATTCTTGTATTACAGGACCGACCTTAACTAAGTTTGGATAGTTTAAAAAATAATAATACATGTAAAAATTATATTAAAAATAAAATTAGGAAAACTATTAAAAGTATCAATTTTTTTAAATAGAAACCCCAAAAGTATATATTTTTGATATTTATTATTATAACTAAAAATAAGTTTGTGTTTAGTTGCTAATTCCCAGAAAATTAGTTTCTGAGATATTTACAATTAATTATTTTTCTATAACGACTAAGTTGGCTATAATTGGCGTTAGGACACAGAATAAAATACATTTTTTAAGTATTAAATTGACTTTTAATGCAAATATAGCGATAGGGAAGGGTTAAAAGGGTAATTTTTCCCACCTTCCCCCTAGAAATGTTTAATGATATTATAAATATTATTTGCAACATACTATAAAACAAATAAAATATTAAAGGTATTTTAAACAACCAAAAACATTAATTTTCTTTATATTATTTTTTGAAATAAAATAAAAAAAAACATTTTTTAATGCCCTGTATATGTAAATATTGATTATGCCTTCCAAAAAATAACATTATTTACGCCAGTGAATAAAGTAATTTAAGAATACATTTTATTATATTAGCCAATAAAAATGAAATAACAGGAAATATTTTGAAAACTTAACCTTTTAGAAAAACTAACAATTATTCATATCAAAGTTATATTTTTTTAAATGGAACACCCTATATTTTATGACGGTTTTCGATTCTACTTTAAAAATAACTTAAGTTTGTTTATAGTACTAAGTATCCAATTTTATTCGTTTTTGTGATATTTGATTTTTTTGAAAAATGCAGAGGAAAAATTAAATTGAATTTACTTTAACACTTTTAACACTTTAAACTTTAAAATATGTAACAAGATTAGAAAAAGTCTGCCATATCATACGTAGGTCAAATCAAAATCAAATATTGTACAGGGTGATCAAAAAATAATTTCAATTTTTCAGAAAATCAAATAGCTATATCTCTCTTATTTTAAATGAACACCCTGTATTTTTTACGTCACATGATGACAAATAAAATACTCTTTTAAATGGTGCATAGGTTGCCTATACCTATCTTTTGTGCTTTTTAGTAAAATCTGTTTTTACAAATTTTTAGTCCAAATGTTTATTTAAGGTTGGCTGTGACATTGCAGCCATTAATATTTTTCTTAGGACAATAACAACGACCATTTATGGATTACTAGTGTTTTAGTCAGTTTCAAAGAAATTTCAATGATTTTAAATAAAAACCCTTCTTCTACAACAACAAGATGATATAATACTGGTAGGATGTGAAAAAAATGGTTTACTTTAGTCTAGAGTTAATCCTGAAAAATATTCCAGGAGAAACCATCTGATAACCTTAATAGTTGCTTTAAAAAATTTGACACAGTGATTATAGATAATGGAAGAAACGAGTTATAGGTCACAGAATGTCGTCATAACTGACCAGAGTCGTTATTAGTATTGTTTAAAAACACAAGTTTTATCATTACCACATTCAGCTGAAATAAGTGTTATTGGAAGTAGCATTAATTGAGGCGTCAAGTTGCAAAACCCGCCTTATCCCATAAACTTGATTTTGAGATATTCGACAAAAACTGTTTTACACAAAGTTACAAGCGGTACTTAAAAAATATGAGTTCATTGTGTGGAGTTGTAATTGTGCATATATTTTGTTCAGAAATAATCGTTTTTTTTTCAATTTTCAAGAAAAAAACAAACAAACAAAATTGGATAAGGCGAGTTTTGTTGCAGTAGGACGAATATTGCGGGTTTTGCTACAGCAAGATGCGAATATAGCTGGTTTTGCTTCCGAAATTGTATATTTGCGTTTTTTTAAATAAAATTACAGAAACAGTATTAAACAATGCTTTATTAACAAAAATAGTTTTCTCTGGTAACATATTGTTATTTATTATAAAAATAATACATGTTATTTAGGTATTAAACAAAAATAAAACTATCTATGAACGTACAACAAAAAAATCTAAATTCTTAAATCAGTTTCTTCTTCTTCTGCGATTCCACCATCATCATTATCTGATTCTTCTTGAATGTTTTCTGGGGCTGCCTAAATTCCATCTAGTAATTCCCGGTAGTACACTAGGTTATTCTGATCTCGCCAGTCTTGCCCATAGTGCTTGCGTAGAATTTTGCACATCTTTGATTTTTTCTTGCTTAACAGGAATTCCAATAGGTAAACGTTCCAGTTCCATATTTCTATAAGACTGGCCTTTCTTTAGTAAACTTCTATAGGTTGATAGATCAGACTTATAATTAACTTCCCCTTTAACAACAATGTCACCTTTAATGCTTTTCTTCAGCGACAATCTTTTACACTGGGAAAGTTTAAAGTGCCAGCTGGAAGTATTTTTCATAACACGGGATGATTCACTTTTCCAATCGCTTACAACACAGTCTCCGTCACCTAGTTTTTGGAGCTTTCCTTGTTCTTCAAATAGCAAGTAATAATCTTCTGGTTTAACTATCACTTCTTTCCTACGAACTTCCTTTTCGATTCTTCCAAACACTCGATCCGGGGGTAGGTAAGAGTGCCCAACTACCGGAAATATTAGTTTTACTTCAGTAATAGTAGGTGGTGCTTGCGTCTGTAACCAGTATCCTAACATGCAAATAATAGTGGAATTCTTGTTTTGTCCAGGGCACCCATCACAAAACAGTTCAACTACATTAATGTCGTCGCTGAAGGTATACGTCGTTAGGAGATGATTTATCATTGAAGTTATCTCATTGGATCCTTTAGGCCTTTGATTTTCCAACCATGTATATATCCGTACAGAATTGCGTGTCTTTGTAGATTTTGAGCCTCCAATGCAAACCGTAAAGTTATAGCAGTACAGTTGCCTAGAATAATACGCTGCTTGATCTGGTATTTTTGGCAAAATCATGTTCTTTTGGCAATCAAAAGAGAACTTTACTGTATTTGGTAATTCTTTTTGAATCATCTCGGTGAAGCTTTGTGTTTTTAACTTGTGTACTCTCAGTCTAGCCATAAGTAGATTTTTTTGTACCTCTGGCAATCTAGTTTTTAACATTTCTTTAAGGGACTGGCATTCAGAGCAAACATCGGTGCTGGGGCTTTTAAAACTAATATTGTAGTCAGAAACAAAAACCACTCGAAAATAATCATACTTCACTGCAAGATTTGGTTCAACAGAAGCACAGTACATCTTCCACAGCTTTCTGATGCTTAGTTCAGAAGGAAGATATTTCCTAGTCGACTTATGTCTGCTGTAGTGGGATTCAACAGGTTGCAGTTTTTCAATAAAAGCTTTAACGGATTTTCTTCTATCCTCATATTTTTCTGGATGTCTATTTCCACCCCTTTTTTCTACTGGACCGTAGCCTGTTTCCAGATGTCTTTTGCAAATTAACTGTACCCTATCTTTTTTGATACCTAATATCGACAAAAATGATTTTTGACATACTTGAATCCTCTTATTGCCTATACGAACTCTTACAAAGTATCTGACTGTCATTCCTTTTCTGGAACTTCCTTCTTTTTCAGCTCTGGATCGTTGTGGTTGTTCCTGAGTTGTATAGCGCAGAATAAACTCGTCCTGTTGCATTTTCGTTTTGTTTTCGTAAAATTGCTCGTGGAAGCGTCGAATATCTTGCATTCCTAATTCAATGCATTTTGTTTCTTGTGTTTACACGTTGGTTTGGTCGGTAATGTTTTTGCATCATACCGATTCTTCTTTGCCCGACCACGTTTCCAGTTTTCTACATTACGTTTACGTTTTCTGTTAATGATGACTGTAGTTTCATCCATTACAAATATTACTACCCCGAATAAGAATGGACGATACTTAAATGCTTTTAAAAAGGTAAAGACGACTGCTTCAAAACAATAAACTGATGATTCATACTTTTCTTCCTACGACGCACGCCCAATGATCTAAAAATTAAAAGGATTGCTAATAGAAAATGATCCCCATATATTTTCAATAGACCTGCGCAAGAATTTTTACCCCACACTGGGAGAATTGCTGTACACCTTTGCACATGCGCAGTTGTTATAGAGGTTAGCATTTTTTATTTAAAACCCAATATAGTGTTGGCAACATTGACAAAATTAGCAGTATTTTAATAAATATAGTGGTTGCAACACTGAAAACGTTTACCTATGCGGTGACAGGGTCACACTCATCCTAATTTAATTTATAATTTGGGATTTCCTGATCGTAAAATCCAGGTAAATATCTACGGTCGACCGTTATCAGGTATAGTTATTTGGTATTTGGTGTTTTATTTGTGCGTTGTGAGTAATTCTTGGTGTTTTTTAAACTTTTATTTAATTTAAGTTTTGCATAACCAAAATTAAATAATGAGTAAGTAGCAAATTTCCTGTTTTAAATAATACTCTTTATTGCCATGCAGTCAATTTTTTTGAGATCAATAAATCCAATATTTTTGAAATAGTCAGGGTTTGGGTTAATTTTTTTTTAGCGGGAAAAATTGTATTTAAGGATTATAGAAAAATATATATGGGGTTCCATTTAAAATAACAAACTTGCCCTATATACGAAAATTGACCGTTTTCGTAAGAAATAAATGTCACAACCAAATGGCAAGGATATAAAAAGAAACTTAAAAAATCTAAGGCTTTTCGCAAAAACCGCATTTTGATAATTTTATTTCTTTTAAAATTATTCGCGGTGAAAACGGGTTAAAATATAGTCGGACACCCTGTATTAGCATTGGACTGATGCATTTATAATTACACAAAATAAAATATGGCAGTTTAATTAAAATAATTTGACATATTTTCAAGTTATAACACGTAGCCATAAGCAATTTCGTCGGCAATATCACGATGTGGCGTATCTCAAAAAGTAGGAAAATTGACTAGAGCTGATGTAATTGCTTAAAAAAAGTTGCTTCTTAATATTACAAATTGGCATATGTTAGATTTTGATATCTTTAAAAGTTATAGAAATATAATACTAAGCCTATTTTATTTTACTAAAAAAAGAGTAGTACAAAAATACCTTAAAAGCACCCTCGTGAAATTTAAACCTTAAGATACGCCGCTTTGTGATATTGAGGACGATTTATACCATATAATATCTTGTAGATTGCTTATTGCTCGTATGTTAAAAAAGGAACATAGGTATCTTTCTGTGGAATGTTTTGAATAAAATTAAATAGTCCAAGCGATTCCATTGCGCTTTAAGCCTAGTTTAAGATTATTACATTATCAAGTTTATTTCAAGTTGGCATTTGTAGGCAAATTAAATCAATAATTACTTACTGGGTACATTACCAATTTTAATATTTGTGATTCGCTTTTTTTTTTTGTGGTTTCAATTACAAATATAAGGTCAGTTTGGCCCTAACCCCAAAAATAATCAATTTCAATGGCATTACACGCCAAACTTAACTGAACGACAACTGCTTCGCCAACGGGAACGAAATATCAGTTTATGAATTGAGATTTATTCCTCAAACAAGTTACACCAAATCTAATTGCTTTTATAATAAAATACCAACTATTCAGTTTTGTTGTGTCAAGGTAGTGTTAAGAAGGAAGATAATAATACATAAAATAGCGTGCAGGTTTGAGGTTAAGTAAAAGTGGGTCCTTATGAATCAAAAAGAAGGTGTTTTAATAATAAAATGAAATTTAAATTGAGATCAGTGCTTCTAAGCACTCTCGTTTGCTAAATCTTAATAAAATCGGCGATACGACCGAAAAATAAAAAAATATACAACAAAAAATAGTCTCCAATATAAAACCGGTTTACTTTTTAGGGACTGCTATGAAAGACGAATACAGACTTTAAATAAAATATTTAAATATGTATACCCAGAAACAAAATTACTTGGTATATTTTCTTTATAAATGAATCATATACAAAATGTTAAACCCGGTCCTGTTGTTTGTTTTCGGCTAGTCAGTAAATGTTTATTGCGCATGCCCACAAGTGTACTGCGCGGTGCCCACGTAGGGGTTATTGTGATTTTCGCTGCATTCATCCATATTTATTTTTCAGATCATTGCGCACGCCGGCCGGTTTATCTGCACGTGGACGTGGATGAAGCAAATCTGATTGGTCTGCATGATGCGTGCCTAATTTCTCTGTTGTTATGCAGTAAGTACAGAGTGGCCAAAATTATCAAATCATTTATCGCACACGTTATGGATAAGGCGGCAGTAACATCATACTTGTGTAAGTTACCTATGGTATAAGGCGGGTATTGCAACCGTAATCACAATGAAAGTGTATAAACGGATAAGACGGATTCTGCCGCAGTAATCGATTTTTACACTTAATTTTAAATAGGAAGGAGCGGCTTTTGCTGCATTTTGTCGCTGTATTTATGAAGATTCTAAGGTCCACTATTGATATATTTACTAACTAAATTTATTATGAAAAATGGATAAGGCGGGTTTTGCAACTTGACGCCTCCATTATAAGCAACTATTGATTTTTTTCTGTGAATTTAAAAAATAGTGGCAGATAATACAATATCTTTTAATTTTGTGCTTTAACGGCTTAGTAAATAGGCATAGCTATATCACAGCCTACTTACATTTAAATAGACATTTGGAATAAAAATATGTTAAAACGTAATTTACTTAAAAAGTATAAAAGATAGGTAAATAAGGCAACCTATAAACCATTTGAAAGAGTATTTGGTTTGTCATCATGTGGTGTAAAAAATATAGGGTGTTCCATTTAAAATAAGAGAGATATTGCAATTTGTCTTTCTAAAAAATTGAAATTATTTTTTGATCACCCTGTATAATCTATGATCTTGATATGACCTACGTATGATAAGGCAGACTTTTCCTAACCTTGTAACAAATTTTAAAGTTCAAGGAGTTTATATTATTAAAATAAAATTAATTTAATTGCACCCCTGCATCTTGAAAAAAATCAAATATCACAAAAACGAATAAAATTAGACACTTGGTACTATAAACAAACTTGAGTTATTTTTTAAAGTAGAATCTAAAACCGTCATAAAATATAGGTTGTTCTATTTAAAAAATATAACTTTGATACGTCACACTTTTTTGAGACATCCTGTATAGAGAAAAAAAATTTATACTGTGGCCTTATCCGACCTGTATATGTCTCAGTAATTACTTTTTTAAAATGCCCATGGTTATCCAGCTACAGACCGTGTCGAATATGGGCGGCCACCCTGTATTTTTATTTGTGATACTGGTGATAATATATAGGGTGGGACAAAAAGTAGATATGAAGCACTCCGCATATTATATCACCATTTAAAATAAATTCTAAAAAGCCAAAAAATACCACATTTACATCTTACTTATTAGTTTCGGAAATATGACCGTCAAAAGCCGGTATTCAGATACTTTATATTTTGGGGTTATAAAGTATTCGACAGGAGCTTTAAAATGATGTACCTCTCGACCCCCTCCTTCTCATTTAAAAATTTTGGGGTTGTGGCATTGGTGGTTAAGAGGGTAAAGAAGCGCCGTCAAATCTTTTGTAAAAAGCGTTTCCCCTCAATAAATAACTTGACGTATTTTGGTGATTTTTTTAAATTGATCTTTATTTTCGGTAATTTTCTAGAATCAGGCGGCAACTCCGATTTTGACGAAATTTGGTATACGGGGGTTTTTGGGGCGCTGATCACGAATCTGAAAGAATTATTTAGCGGAAACGTTTCGTTCTCGAGATATCCATCATCAAAATTGGTATTTGAACTAACCTTATTTTTACTGTATTCCTCCTTCTTTTGCACACAATTCTTGATTTAAAGCTAAAGTGTCACAAAATATTTGATTTTCACCCTTTAAAACCCCGTTTTTCTACGTTTTTTACATTATTTTTGCATTAAATTGCGTGGCTTTTCTTTGATAATGCGGCAACCATACATTCACATAGGGCTTCTTGGCACACTGGGATTAAAATGATTCAAAGTATAGCTATGAAATTTAATGCAAAAATAATGTAAAATACGTAAAAACGGGGTTTAAAAAGGTGAAAATCAAATATTGTGTGCAACTTTAGCTCTAAATCAAGAATTGTGTGTAAAAAGAAGGGGAATACAGTAAAAATAAGGTTAGTTCAAATACCATCTTTGATGATGGATATCTCGAGAACGAAACGTTTCCGAAAAATAGTTCTTTCAGATTCGTGATCAGCGCCCAAAAACCCCGTATACCAAATTTCGTCAAAATCTGAGTTGCCGCCGGTTTCTAGAAAATTACCTTATTATCAAATAACTAGAGTGGTAAGTTTTTAAATGAACACTCTGTATAATAAATTAGTACTAAGTGTACTAATTTATTGTGTGTACTACCGAAAATTTTAACAACTATTGTAATGATATTTACTTACTAAAATATCTATTTGCCAACTCCACCTGGTACTCCAATTGCTAAGAATCCTATACCGCCAAATTTTTTGCGCCTATAAGGCACATTCGCTTGCCAATATCTTCTTGGTTGCCTTGATGATGATGACGATTGCCACCAAATATCGAAGTCTTCCACCTCCTCACAAGATATCCATAAGCAAATTATTACCAGTATAAGAAAAAACCCAAGAACAAATGTCTAGAATTGAGAAGAAAATGTGTTAAACTATAAGAACATAAAAGCCTAAGTTAAAATTAAAAATTTCTTAAGCGACTTGGGTGTATTCAAAATTGGTTATGGCAGTATTAAAATCACACATGTTTCCAATTTAAAGACATTTTACTAGCCATTATATATCCTTTTTGAGTTTCGACGAATTTTGAAAAAACAAAAAAATCTGCCATTTTGAAAACTCCTTAAAATATTTATGTTTTTAAAATATTTTTTATCTGTTTAACATATTAAAACCCTTAAGAACTATTAAAATCAATCATAGTGGCACAAACTGGATGTAGAAGTTTAAAACGACATGTAAAATCTGAGTACGCAAGCGCATTATACGCAAGAAGCTGTCCTAATAATAGCTTTGTTCGCGGGTCTAGTAATGAACCGATTCTGAACCAGAACCGAACTGGTTTAGAATTGTTTTAAAGCGCATGTCTAGTTATTTATTAGTTCGGAATTTTTATTTACCGCGAATGATTTTCTATACAGCTGGGGATGTATTCTAACCTAGCCTTTTGGTTAGGATTTTTATGGTTAAATTGGATACTATACAAAACAAAAAGGTAAATTGTTATACTGTCGAATGCCACGCGAGGTCTCTCGGCGGAAGACGAGGGATTCCCTGCCCCTTTCTCGTTTTTAACATAAGTACCTAAGTGTATTTAACTAAAGATAAAATTCAAACAACAAGAAATGGTAAAATCTTGTAATACTGTCTATATTTTTTAATTAAATCTTTAATTATTTTATTGCATACATACATTTACACGGAACACAATTAAAAATCCTTTGTTTATATACGCTCAGAATCACAAAAATATTCAACAGGTATATTAACCCGCATAAAAAGTGGCAAAAACAAATAAACTGTAATACAACAGTTTATTTCTGTACCAAAAAACAAAAAACACCTGACCATGTCGACAATACGCATGAAATTCCGAACTGAACTTTTAGTTCCAACAAAAATCCCAGGACTGCTAATCAGGTTACAAACCGGTAACGAACTGATTCCATTGTAACCCGCGAACACAGAACTGTTACTTAAAATTCAGGATTTTACTAACCGGGAACGCTGCTTTTTTCACTGCGCATGCGAATAGCCCCAGAACCGGTTCAGAATCAAACTCGCGAACAAAGCTATTATTACAACAAAGAGTCTCCTTGTTCGACCTTCAAACAGTGCAGACACGGCGTAGGGAATAACATAATTTCCCCGGAGTGGCACTTTGAGGAACTGTACGGACGTTTTTACCTTCGGAGATCGAGTATAGATTCACGCTAAATTAATGGCTTCTTTCTTCTGGGGCTAAGCGCTGTGAACGAAGATTCATATAAGCTGATGGTATCCTGTTTGGTAGAGAAGACGAGGTATTTCTCAAATGGAGGGAAATAGATCGACGTGCCATGGGAACTGTCAGTAGTGACAGAAAAGGTTATACGTAACACTAGTAGCAGTTCTTGGTTTGACAGCCGTCAATTTATGCATTGCATCGACATATAATTTTTTTTTTTTTTTTGAGTTTCTGGGAGCTACGAGCTCGATTATCCAGATTTTCCGCCGACGAAGCCCTGGAAAGTATATAGTCCGGAAGAGGGAGAGCTGGTGATTTGGACCTGAAGGGACCAGAACCAAGAACAAAAAATAGAATAGAATAATACTATTACATATTAAAAAAACAAACAAAAATAAAAATATCACGAGTGGATTTAAAAAATGCAACTATTTGATTTATTGTTTGAAGTATCTCGAAAACCAAAAACAAAAATAAAGATAAAATGACAAGAAAAACTACGTTAAATTGAAAATTTAATTGTTAAAAAGGTTACTTTTAAGTTTACCTAAGTGGGCTATTTTGTAAGAATACGTACCTTTTTCGTTTTAAACATTATTTTACACAACTTAAGTTATTTAATAAATACGTGTAATGCTGAGATGGGAAAAAAACTACATAAATGCTTTGATTGCAAAATTCAATATTTTTAGGACCTTCAAAGGTGATAACATGTTTGTCAATGATCACAATAACTTTTAACATACATGTAAAATAGCTACGTCACCATTATATTTTAATCAGTGCTGTACTCGGCTGCAGCCTAGGGCGCCGTTGGCGTCAGACAGGGGAGTTTTTAAAAAAACTTTACCGCGGGATGGGTTTTTGGTCTTCAATTTAATTTGTGAATAGGGCGCCCTGGAATAAAATAGGCGCCATGCGGGAAACAACCTTCTTTTTGCTCTTTAAAATTTTTGTTTTCATATTTTTTTTTATAAAATAGGCGCCCCAACAATTCCAGCCTAGGGCGCTCCAAACAGTTAATACGGCCCTGATATTCGAATCGGAATCGGAATTATTCTTTTAGAGTAGTACTACCGGTGTAAGAATTAATGTTCAGGCAATTATGAAACTTAGCATACTGGTTAAGAATATCAACCTACTCCATAAAAGTCATGTCAAAATATCTAAGCAGGAAAGATTTAAAAAAAAATTTTGCGGTGCTTCTCGGTACTTCGTTATAGGTTGATATTCTGGGGTGGAACTACTGACTCTGAGAGAGTTTTTAAAAGTCAAAAGAGGGCAGTGCGAGTTCTTTTGGGCATAGGATTCGTTCATTTAGAGATTAATTTACAGCTTTCGAAATAAGATAATAAATTGCTTTGACACTAGATCACTCGGGTACAATGTCCCTTAGTATAGAGTAACTGGCACTGAAAAAGGTCCTACCTATTCCGCCATTCTTTAACAAGTTAGCAAATGAGATAAAGTGAGCGACAGATTTTAAATTTTTTAAAACAAATATTTTCAATCTTTTAATTCAAATAGAACTACACCACATATATATATATATATATATATATATATATATATATATATATATATATATATATATATATATATATATATATATATATATATATATATATATATATATATATATATATATATATATTCATACCGCTACCATTATTGTATCCGCACATTGACATGTTACATTGATTGTTGCTTCCATCGCATTATTGACTCCGTATATCGGAGTCAATAAAGGCAACCCGTGAAAAACATATTTCCCGCCAATTTTTGCACTTTATATTAATGGAGGTTATGGCGGGATTTCCTTTCATTTTAAATACTAACCAAACTATAGGGTATCCAATAAGATTACAGAGATTTTAACGGATTTTTAATTCGTAGTGGAAGTAATAACATTATCACTTCGTAAAGTAATATACAAATTTTAGTTCAGCTAAATTCCGGTTGAGGCGCTAAATAAATATACATTTTTACGTATATTTACTGCAATTTTCGTATGTTATTGCGTCCATAAATCTGGCAACGTAGAAATAATTTTATTCCTAAAGTGGGATTGCATCATTTTGTCTAAGTCTAGGCTGTATAAACGTTCAATAAGCGTTACGGTTGTTACTGTGTCCATACCGGATAACCATGTCTAGCTCCAGATCTAAAAAACTGGTGAATATGTGCACAAGGGATCAAAATATTAAAAATGGTAAGTATAAAGTATACTTTATTAAAGGTTAGATGTTTGATTAACGGATAATCCTAGTGTTTTTATCCATATAAATTTAAAAAAAAGAGGCTAAGGGTTTTTAATTGTGTTTTAAATAAACTTAATTTTAGCTTATTTTTAATTTTTAATTATTTTTCTATTGTTTAAGATTTAAACAATCCATCGTTATTTTAGAAAACCAAGAAAACAAAAAATTGGTTTTGCAACCGAGGGCTTTCTCCTGTTAATACAATAGAGCTTCCATGCGACGAAAAAATATTACGAATGAAAATGAAGTAAAGGTAGGACTATAAAACTGTAATAATCAGGTTTTAAATTTACCAACAAAATATAATGATTAGTGAACAATATGATTTTTACATCATTTTATTATTAAATTACAATTTTAAAAGTATCAAAAAAGAATACAAAATAATTATAACAATATTGTTTGTTTAACTTTTTATTTAGCTCCCAGCTCTACCCCGCTCACAAGATCATGGTGAAATAAAACAAAAAGATGAAAAATTAGTAATACATCAAGTTGTTACCATTAAGCCATCCAATCAAGTTTTACAAAGCTCACTAAAAAGCAATGTATTGCTACAGCATGATTATAATCAAAGTGGTTCTCTTAATAATACAGAACAGTGGTTGCTTTCAGAACGTAAGGTAAAATATAAGCTAAACTATAAATATACCTAAACTTTCAATTTAAAATTATTTTAAATAAGCAGTTTGCAAAAAGAAGGTGTTACGTAAATATTGTATTTTAATAGTTTAACCAGCAATTTCTGTGATATTATTTTTTTTTATTAAAATTGGATTACAAGCGTTATTTTTATATTATACCTCTTTTTAATTAATTTCGTCTTTTAAACATGGGCGTAGCCAGGATTTTGTTTAGGGATGGGCAGGCAGTGAAAAACTGATACCGAACCGAGTGGTTCCCCGAAATTTTTTTTACGTTTTAAAATTTGGTATGTCGTAGTTTGTCACATGTGCATTATTAACGCAAAAATGACTGCTATTTTCATGATTTTAATCGCTCTGTATATCATAAGGCGATTTTTTTAACGCTTTTATTCTAAATAAACATTTTTTTTTTTACTGGATTAAAAAATATTATTTAAGATTTTTTTTTACCGGTAACCTTAATTTTCCCTAGAAACCATAACCAACAGAAAAAAGATATATTAAACACTTTTGATTACTTCTTTATGCTTTTTAATTAGGTAGTTTCAAAAATTTATTTTTTTGATTCCCAGTTATTTTTCAAAGCAATATTTTTGCGATTTTGAACCACCCTGTATATCCTACGTCGATTTTTAGTATAGTTTTAAGCATTTCAGATGAAGCAAAAATTTTTATGAGGAATAACTTTTTTCGAAATATTAAAGATAAAAAAATTTACAGGTATAGTTAAGTCCATCTGTGTACACACTGTATCTGTATATTTGTTATACAGGGAGTTTCCTAATTGCGGTAAAAAAATTAAGCGCATATTTTCGAGCTAATTCTATAAAAAAATGTGTACCTATGTATAAACATAGGTCCGGAAACGTATTGTTTCCACGATATGCGATTATGCGATTTTTATAAACATTGGCAGTATTTATTATAGTAAGGGGCTTATGTAGCCTTAATTTAATTCAATTAATTAAGTCTACCGGCATCTCTAGGGAGACCTAGTGAGGCACATAAAACATAGAAAAAATTAATTTTTATAATATTTTCTTAAAATTATGTAGAAATACTACCAATTGCAGAACTAAACAATAATATCTTAAAAAATTACCTAATAAAGTGTTTCTAAAATTTGTTCTATGTTTCTTGAGTGGTCCAAAGATATGCAATGAAGAGTATTTTATTTTTCTTTAAAACAACGCAAGAAACGAAAAAAAAATTAAGAAAGAAAAAAGCTCTATTAATAAGAGGATAATTTAAATAAAATATAAAAAATACACGAATGTCAGTGCATACAATTTTGTCAGAAATATTCGTTTAAGGGCCGCTCGAGACCACTGGCTAAATTAGCCTTTTTATACTACAACACATCAAATTTTATTAAAATTGGTAAAGGAATATTTAAGATATTTATAAAAATACGATTTTTTTTAAGTTTAACATCCTATATTTTGAAATCAATGCATTTTCGGACCTATGTTCATATAAACTTTTTTTTCATAAAATATGCTTATATTCCTTTAATTTTTTTACCGCAATTAGGAAACCCTCTGTATATTTTTAATGTATTTATCGTTGTGGAGACCTTAAATCCAATTATAAATTTAACATCTACAAAATAATTAATAATTTAGTCCTTGGCCAGGGGGGGCAGCTGCCCCCACCTGCCGGTACCTGGCTACGCCCATGCTTTTAAAGCGTTTTTTTTTTAAATCACAACTCATTTGTTTTTTATTCTTGTTTTTTAGATTTTAAGTATTGATTTTAATCCAATCCGTTAGAAAAAGAGATTATAATAGAAAAAAATACACATAATTTAATTTTAATTTTAACACTACTTCATTTTTAGATAAAAAATCATTTTGTGTCACCCAAAGACGATTATTGTACTGCCCCACAAACAGATGATAATTTTTCATTACTTACTAATGACGACAATGATTGGGCAAATGAAACACCCGATGATCCGTATCAGACAGATGAAGATTCTTCATATTTTCCTGATTATTCCGATGAAGATGAAAATGAGGTATATTATATGTATATGCTTCAATGTTTTCATGTGTTTCCTATATCTAAGTTACAACACATCCTATAGAAAATAAATGCTGGGCTTTCATTACCATTAAAATTATTTGTTAATTGCAAAAAGTGATTCGGAGGATGACATTGATAACAGTTTACCACAAACCTCAACTTCTTCCATTCAAACTGGTGTTTCTGAAGCTCCCTAAAGAGAAGACTACGTACACTTGTTCCATGGACTCACAAACAAAAAGAGATTGTTAAAAAATATTTTGCAGATCATATTAAAAGAAGAAACCCCTAAGCGCGCAGAATGTGAAAAACTTAAAGAACTAAATAAAGAATTACTGAATAACAAAAACTGGCTCAAAATAAAGGTTTTTATTCAAAACGAATACAAAAAGAATTCTGACCCAAAAGATGATTTTTGAACTTTTTATAAACGTTAATATTTTTATTTTCCTTACTTTCAAATATACGACGTCATCCCCAAATAAGTACAAAAATTTAAGAGCATATTAATAAACAAAAAGTAGTATATTAAATTGGTTTATTTATTAAAATAATAAACTTAATAATGGCCTACATGATTTTTAACACAAATATTTAGAAGGCGCCACTGGAATTATAAGTAAGCATAGTTAATTTTAAAAAACTTTCTGCAAACACACCATGTTTTATAAAATTAGTTGAAATGACGCAGGAAAGCATTTTCACACATATGCTTATAAATGATTTTCTGCCTAAACTTGGTTTTATAATAAGCCTTAAAATTTCTTGTACTTAATTAGAAAACATCTTGTGTGTTAAGAAACTTTATCATTATATTATAATTTTTTGGAGATTAAAAAAAGTTTAAGTTTTATTTACTAGTGTTTAATTAATATCCAACTTTTAACGTAGAACCTAATATCACATGTTAATAACTTGGATAACTCATCCGAAAACGTGATCGCGTCCGAGAGAGGAAATCCAAATTCAATTGTCTTCGGTGCAATAATTCATTAGCGTAACTTACAAAACACAAGCGAGGGACAGTATATTCCCATTCACATTTGCGCATTTATTACATCCAGAAACTTGGCAACACCACGTGGACGCAACATTGTATAATATACGCAAAGAAGGAGTCACAAAGAATGTTTTTTGAAAGGAAGCAATAAGGTGCGAAAATTCATAAAAATTCACGATTTTTTTGTGCATTAATTTAAACAAAAAAGCGGTCAACTTTCGTAAAAAAAAATGCCAAACAAATATTCGCGCGAAAAATAACGAGAAATCAACGGAAAGAAGCAGACGCAGTAAAGCTGGATTTTATGCGGACACAATATTGATAGCAATATTTATATATATATATATATATATATATATACATATATATAATGTATATATAATGAGTTTTTTAATTTTTTTTAATGAATGTGTTCTGCTTTTTCCATTTTTTTCCTCTTCTTCTTATGTACCTAAATGTATTTTGTCTTTTTTGTATGCATGATCTTGTCAATTTTTTTACTTTTCAGAATGTTCGTGGATCTTTCTGTCTTGTCTCTTCACATTTTTTAAACTTTTTTTTGTACAAAGGTTTTAACTAAATTAAATTTTTAAAACAGTTTCTTTTCAAACCTGTGTGCTTTAGGAATGTAGGAACTAGGATTAAAATAAAACAAGTTTAAGCTTAGTTTTGTGAATTACTCCTTATAAAAATATTCTTAGGCTTAGTTATTTTGTATTAATTAAAGGATTTAAATCCCTACCCATTGACGCCATTCATTCAACTATGTATTTACAATTTTTTATTGAATAAAGAGATTTTTTGATATGAATGATTTCCCATGAGAATTTAATGTATTAATATAAAAAACCAGGAGATAACCGGTAAATTTGTTTGACTTTAATCCTTTGAAATAAAGTGAGCTTCCTCTAAAATCCTAGCCCTCCCCTAGGACGCTACCGCCCAGGGGCGCACTTACATGTTTGCCGCCCGTAGGCTATTTAAAAAAAAAAAAAAAAGGTCCTCACTTCCCTTTCTTTTCATTATAGGTATAAAATTGAATTCGAAATCCAACAAAAATGCCGCCATAGCGCACAACCAGGCTTTTCTAATTTCATCGTTTTTGGGGAAATTAAATATTGTTTGATATCCCTCTGTTTTAATATAACTGGGGTTATTTGTTTTGCAGCCCGAAACGCAACACGTTTGTGGCATAATGTACGCCGTACGCACCAACTATACGCGCACATTTAAAGGTAAAAACAACGATTGATATTTTGGCACTGGTCCTTTTTTTAAACATAACAATGAATTACTTATTTTTTCTTTATATAATAAATACACGCTACGATTTAACTTTTAAAAACAGAAAAACCCTTTTAAGCAATCGTTTAAACTTGTTTCCGTTTACTTCTAACCTTTACTTGACATTCCTACTGTGCTGTGTTGCCAGATTTCCTCCTTCACGGCTCATAAGTTTAAAAAGGCTGTGCTTTTACAAAACCGTAAATATCGTACAAATGGAACCCACGATCGCACTGAACTCAATTCAAATCGCTTGAAATACAGGATTGACTTATAGCGTTCAGTCCAATCCTTTACTCGATCAGAAACCTGACTTTCGCAATTTTTGTCGATCGGTTGAATCGGATTCAATATATTCAGTATAACGATGTACACGTATTCAGTATCTACCAAACTTTATCGATGTCTTTAGAAAAAAGTTTATATGCTTTAAATAATATACTTATTTTTAATTTCAGAGATTTTGTCTAGTTATCTTAATTATTTTTCAAGTGGTACTCGCTATTCCTAACAAACCCGGAGGAAATCCAGGAAAAGGACACTTGAAGAATGGAAATGGACCTGGATCTCAAGGTCAAGGAAGGGGTAAAGGTGCTGAGAAACGTGCAACAGCTGGTTTTCTTGGGAAAGTAGATATCAAATAAAAAAATTGTAGGTTACTTGAAATAGCAAAACAAACAATATAACATGGAAAAATAAATGTTTGCAATAAATTTTTCGGCGTTATTATTTATAGGATACCAATCTTTTTAATTACCAAATTATCTTTCTACAGGATAATTCAAAAACTATCTGTACAAATTTGGAAGTTTACTGACTATAAAAAAGTTATAATTTAGTTAATAACACCAAAATTAAATTGAACATATTAGTCCAAATAGTTTTACAAAAAATACTTAATATAGATATATATTTTTTAAAATCATACTTATAGTCCAAGAGCCCGTGAACGGCAGACCTTCGTCATTTTGTAAAAGCTGAAAATATGTCAGCGGTTACTCCAAAGATAGGTAGAAGAGATGGGAGACTATGAAGTTTGACTCATAGTGGCTTTGGCAGGTACCAGGTACCAAAGGTTAATAAATTAAAACTTAACTTTAGTCATTTTAAGCTGAATTTTATATTGTGTTACTTAAGTGTCTATTAGAAGATAACTCTGTCCTTAGTCCTCAGACAGATCTGACAGTTCCAATCCGTTAGCAAAAAACATTTTGGGATGGCCCAATGGTCCGAGAAAGTTCAATATTTCTGTTGTTTAACAATATGTGACAAAAAGTATTTTATAGAGGTAGAGAGTAGGGTGTCCAAATAGTCATGTCCTAAAAATATTTCGATGTATTCAAAGTGTTCCAAACAAAAGTTATTGCTGTAAGGCAGGGGTGGCCAACTTGTTTAGGCCCAAGACCGACTTTTAGTGAAGACAACTAGTGCGATCTACCAATTTCATATTTCGGCTATTGTAAAATTATTTGCCGCCCCTGCAAGAGAAATTATTTTTCAGGCTTAAAAATTTTTGAAAAGCAAAAAAAAGGTTTCTCACACCGATTTTGTACTTTTTAATAGTGTCCCAACTCCCATTGTCTTCTTTTTTTCTCCGATGATACTATTGAAGAGCAAAAAGAAACTCCCCACTTGATTTTTCACATGTTCACATTTTTCTGCCCCTGCAGCGTTTCGCCCTGGGGCCTTGCACCACCCGTAGCCACGGTCCTGGGTCTAGGTATTTATATTTTTGACCTTGCTACGATCGACTGAACTAATAGTCGCGATCGACCGGTTGGCCACTCCCGCTGTAAGGTAATATTTTTAAAAAATTGTTTTTGGAACAATCTGTATACCTCAAAATATTTTTAGGACTAGGAATCGTAGAACTTCTATATAAGACTTCTTGTCAAATCTTGTTAAACATCAAAAATATTGAACTTCATCGAACCTTAAGGCCACATAAAAATATTTGTCTGCCTAAAGGTTGGAACTCTCAAAACTGTCTGCCAACTGAGGAAATATCTTTAAATAGGTATCCAGGAAACCTACATAAAACCCAGCTTTTACAAAATGATGAAAATTATGTTTCAATTAATTAACCATTGGTACCTGGTACCTGCCAAAGCCACTATGACATAAAGGAGGGTAGGGCGGGGCTAGTTGAGCAATTTTTCACTTGATCGGTCATAGTTCCTCAAAAATAAGTCTCAATGGCTTATAATGCATACTGATGGATTAACAATTTATCCCTTATTAATAGTGTCCATAATAATTTCTTTCTAATAAGTCAAATTTGGAAGCTACATCTATTTTAATGTAGATAGTCAAGTATGCCCAACGTACCCCATAGGTGAGGTAAGTTGAGCAAGGGTATGGGGCTAGTGGAGCACTTAGACAGTATAGTCAAATCTTGGCTTAAATGTTAGATACGTTTACAATAAAAATACATTTTGACAATTTGCCTTTTATATTTATAATCTTATAGTGACAAATCAACAAATCTTATTAATAAAAAAGCAACGTGTCTAGCTTGAACTATTGAATTTAATACCTATCGATTCATCTTCGTTTTTTAAACTTTTTAGGCAGTTTTATTTTGCTTCTCTGGTAATGCCTTCTGTAAATATTAACATTGCAGCTTTTCTTTATCTTCTGTTTGATTTGGCTCCTTTTCTTGGGTATGGTCAAACTATTTCCAGAGAAAATTTATAAGTTAGATAGGTCAGGTCGTTTTCTTTGTTGCTTGTACGTTCGGGTTGCAGCCTCTTTTAAATCCTGAGGAGACTCTAGTAGTCTTACTGTTATAAGTCCGTATCCTAAAAAATAAAAAAAAAACATTTCATACTTAAAACCGTGGGGTTAGTTGGGCAACTGTAGCTCAACTAACCCCAACCTGAAATTTAAAAGAAAAAGTAAATTTATTATAAAACCGGTTAGAATTATATCCAAAATCTTTATACATAATTAAACTGCAATAAATTTACTTAAGATTAACACTTACCTGATTGACGACAGAATACATTTAACTATCACAGATAAAATTTTCCGGCTTGCAATTATTTTACTTTTTAATCACAAAATAAACAATGCACACGGATACTTTTCTCGATCGCCTCGTCACCACTAGTGGTCGCACAATGAGTTCCCCTCGCGCAACCCCTTCTTTATGCTATTTGATGCTTTCGCGTGCGGTCGATAGTTTTGAGATATTTTGATTGCCCAACTTACCTCTATGCTCAACTAGCCCCGCCCTACCCTAGTATTATAATGGTCTCTAAAGGTAGAGTCATTTGAATGAATTATTTTAGGCATTTTCAATTTTGGTGATGTTCATTTGTTTTCCCATAAAACTGCATACTGGGCTGTCATTTGGACATGTTTAAACGTCATTTTTTCCAATACCAAAAGAGTTTATTGATCAATATAGATTTTATATCGGGAATGACCTGTAGAACTCAAATCCTAAAAATATAGAGGGTATTCCATTTAAAAAATCAAAGTTTGTATTACTTCCGGTTAAACCGGAAGTAATATACACAAGCTATTATATCTTAAATTGGCGTTTGGTGATAAAATATAACGTCCCCAAATTTAAAAACTATCCGGTTGCACTGAAGAAAATAAATTGGTGGATAGTAATTTCGTTGTATCCGGTATAATAACCAATTATATTTTTAAGGTAAGATTGCGTATAGAAGGAACAGTTTAAAAATGTAAATTCGGTGCTCTTTGATAAGAAAAAAATCACAAAAAGTTTAAAGCAAATAAATCGGCATGCTTGTCTTCGCGGCCGCCTTTGCTATATTTCTTTTATGATATGCCGGTGGATGCATGTGGTCATCGCACTATGGGATAGAAATTAAATGTTTTGGTCAAAATTCTGAAACTTACCAATCTTAAAATGAGGTGCTTTTTACTGGAAAATTATTGAAAAAAATATTATGCATTATTACAAATACTTTTTGGGGACCTAAAACTTATTATATGTTATTATAAATTTACACCCCCTTAACATTATTATTTTTTATTGTACAAAATAAACTAAAATATCGGCTTGTTTGGTTAATTCGGTAGTATTCTAATCAGTAATCCAATGATTATTATCTCATATGATATACAGGGTACAACAATAAGTATGATTATTTTAAATGGAATACCCTGAATATTATATCACCACCAGAAAAATCTTTTAAAAAGCTTTAAAAAAATACTACATTTGATGTGTCTATCTCAATTAGTTTCGGAAATATGACCATCCAAATCTGAAAAATAATTTTAAATTATTCTCAGAAGCGTAATAGAGTGACATCTTCCCAACTTCCTTTATTTTTTAACGTATAAAATAAATAAAACACACTGTTTTGTTGGGTAGATTCTGTAGAATCAATATCTTTCATAAGAATGCTTTTATCTTTTAAGATATACAGTGTAGGACAAAACATATTAATTTTTAAAATGGAAAAGCTTGTAAATTATATAAAAATCCTGTATCTGTCCTTACAATCAGAAGTAGCAAAAAGTAGCAAGGCAATTGTAAGTACAAAAACTGGTAAAGAAAAAGGCAACATTAGCTCTTAATATTTAAACCCTTTTACTTTTTTTAGTAAACAAGGCTAATAATAAACTTAGTAGATTAAATGTTGTATATTTATGTTTACTTAAAATACATCTTCAAGTTTCTTATTACCCCAATAGAAATCGTCATATCCTTTTATAATTTTGCGTACATGTAGTTTGGAATATTAACTTTGAAATACACAGCATGAGCCATTAAAATTTCAAAGTTGCTTTTTGGCCAAAATAATGGATTTCTATCCCATAGTGTATCGGCGCGTCGCCGTCGCTGAAAAGGATAGTGTCGCCTTTCTATAAAATAGTCCGATTGCAGGCGGCCTTTTTATGTTTTTTGTATTATTTTGAAAGGGTACCGAAGTTGCGCTTTTAAAATATTCTTACTATACGCAATATTGAATTTTTCGCACGCGAGTAGAAACACAACCTTTTTAATTTTTTTACCAAAATTAGGAAATATTCTGTATAACCAAATTTAATAAAACGCATAATTGAGATGTCATTCAAACCACATTACTTGACGTCAAACTGTCATGAGGAAAATTTCCATAATAATATTTAATAAATCTAGAATTTGTATTATTAAAAACACCAATGTTAACACAACAATATTAACTCTTTTGTCAAACATTGTAGTAGTAGAAAAATATTGACCTAAAATGTGATACGTGTCAAAGCAAATAAAAAATGTAAAAATAAAACCATAACCGAAAGGGTTCCCATGAATATAAAAATAAATTAAATTCAATAATAAGTGTGATTTTTTTTCTCTGGAAACCTCTTTAGGTACTAAAGATTGATTAATTTTTGTATATCAACTTAGATTTAATTTTAATTGATCTAGTTTTGTTACCAACCAAGAGATTTTTACAATCTTTATTATTTTATATTTTAGCCATCTATTATTGATCTGTAATACCTTAGAAACGGAATATGTTATGATAGCAATAATGCCCTAATGCGCTAATATGGAAATTTTATTGCTTATCCAATATTATTTCTCTCACAATAAAGATGGAGTTTATCCAAAAATAACTTTTCTTTAAACAATAGTAAAAATTAAACTTTATTTCCAAAATAAAAATTACAATTTTGAAATGTTCCGGAAAAATGTAGCTGATTCCACTATAGAATGGTCGGTGTTTTTTGTGATGGTAGCAGCGGTGGTAGCACTAACGCTATTTTCATTTCAATAGTCGATACGGAATTAACCTCGGAATTAACTGAATTGGCAATCATTTTGGCTACTTTGTTTTTGGATGAAATACTTTCTTCTATATACCCTTCAGCTACTGAAGAGCTTTTCCATTTTCCATGTTGTTTTAGCGTTTCAAAAGAAGCACCTGCCTCAACAAGTAAAGTTGACGATGTGCGACGCAAACAGTGGCCGGTGTAAGCTTCTGCATTATCCAATTTTAAAAATGTTGCGATCAATGTTGGGACGCTTCCTATGGTATTTTTTCCAATGGGTTGTACTGTACATCGATCCTTTCTATAGGTAAGAAAGAATCTTTGCTCCTTTATTCCAGCTGGTCTTAATATTGTGTACTTTTTTATTAAATTTAGCGCCTAAATCTTTTTCAATGAGAGTAAAACTTTTGAAGTTGAAGTTTTAGTTTCTGGTACCTTTATAACCAAGACTGTTCCTCTATCTTCAATGTCATCAATAGTCATTTTGACCAACTCATCTCGTCTTAAACCTCCAAAAACACCCATTACCAATATGACTTTGTGTACCAAGTAGATATCATCAGGAGCCTTCTTAATAAATCTTAATATTTGTTCTCCTTCCAAAACTTTAGACTTCTTCGGGACGTATCCTTTCGACTTAACTTTTAAAAAGATATGAGACGATGGTATTGCGAAATGTCTATATTTTCATAGACCATCAACGTAGACCTTAGGGTGGAATACTTGATCCAGAGAGAGTTCGGACTGTATTTTTCCGACTAAAAATAATAAAGTTTGTTAAACATATGTATTAAAATAAAATCAATAACTTACCAGTTCCTGAAAATATGCCATTATAAAGGTTTAAGTTATTTGAAGAATTGCGTTCGCATCTTTCCAAATACCAAATATGCCATACTCCCGATCATACTGTTGCCTTGATTTAACTGGCAAAAGATTTTCGATCTCTTTTATGGCCTTTTCTCTTATATTTTGTGGAATTTCTTCCATTTTGAGCAAATCGTTAAATAAAAAATGCCAACTGACTAACTGATAAAAACATCAAAGTCAAACTTAACACCAGTCATTATCTACTTACGTATACAGGTACAGGTGCAACTTATTTTTTATATTGCGAATAAATAATGTAATTAGTCATTGAAAAACTCTTTTTGGGTAAAACATAAAGCATTGTATGCACCACGGACTTTACTAGACTATAATGCATCAGGGCATTATAGTCCTAGTAACGCCCTTGATACATAAATAGCTATAAAAGTTATCCATATGGATAGAACAGTTTTTATTAATCTGGAACTATTTAAATTGCGTTTAAATCCTTTAAACTAAAATCGCCAGGTGAAAATTCAAAACTACTTTACAAAAATACTTTACTGTGTTTGCATAGCTGTTCTACAGTAATCAATTCTATTTAAAAAAGAACTACTTAAGGCTTTTATTATTTTTTCTTTCTTAAATCTTTCTTAAATAATTGGTCAATTTAGTTTTAAATTAACCTCTAAATTTTTATTTTTAATAGTTTGCATTTCTGCGTCTTGCTGATGAAATGTAGGAGACACGGTTCAAAAACTGTTGTATTTAATAAAAGCAGATATACATATATAAAACAACAGACTTACGTGGACAAGAATGCTTTTTATATTTTTAAGGGCATAAACAGTCCTTTTTTTTATTTATTCGGTCATACTTTCCTTTATCATTGTGAATCCGGGCTCGGTGCGGTCTTGGTGCGGTTATGTGTGGTCAGACCTTAAGCAGTAAACTGCATCATCAAATACATTTTACAATGAAAATACGTTGTATTTTTTTTTAACGGTTTTTCGTATAATCTAAAAAAATATTCCATTGGTCCTCTTTCCCGAAATTCCTCATAAATAAATAAACAATAACGTTTCCGAAAAATGATAATCCATCAGAGTTTGTAGGTACATCAAATAAGAAAGCTAAAAATAGCAATATATAAATAAAAATGGCAAACATACAAGTATTTTTGTGAATATTCTTTGTAAGAAAAATTAACACTCCATAGATCATAATATCATTAAAGTAGATAGGGTTTGGTATAAAAGCTAAGTCAAAAATGATGGTTATCGATTTATAGATATCAGTTATTGATTATTATCATTATTATTTTGGTCTACCAAAGTTGAGTTTATTTTCACCAACTGTGATGTATTATGTAAGTATTAGATATGTTATAACCCTAAGAATTACTTTTTATGTCTAAAACAACTGTATTTATAAAATTATTACTTTTTTATACAGAGACCATAAAAAAAATATGTATTTTAATTAAACCTTTTTGTCTTAATAAAAAATGCCGGGAGCCAAAATAGATATTTTTGTACCAAGGGCGTAAAATAGCACTTTTAATCCCGCAGCTAAAAGTTGTGGGCGTAAAAGTGCTTTACACCAGAGGTGCAAACAATATTTTTGTACGACTGAAATTAATATACAAGCATTCTCTGTAGGTAGGAGACAATTTCCCAGTTTTAAATGTCTTAAATTGTAATCAGTATACTTTTAACACATGTTTAATTAAATAAATTGTCATACCAAAGAAATGGGGCATTACTTAATATTATTGTTTTATAAATGCGGGTGTTTTTGATATTTTTTTGCCCTAGGGCGTAAATGTGCAATTTTTCGTCCTTAAATGGGGGCGGAGAATGGTATTTTACGCCCGGTTACTAAAAATAAATTTTGTGGTACCAGGTGTCAAATTATAAATTTAGGATTCCTTATAACATTTAGTTTGTTGAGTTAATTTGGTAGTTTTCCAATCAGATTTTTATTATCACTTAAGGTATACCAATTAAAAATGTATGACACAAACCCTATACAGGGTGTCTCTTAAAAGTCTGTACAAAATAAAACCATAGACTCCTTGGGTCAAAATATTTCAATCTAACGCCATTTATCTAAGTCGAAAAGTTGATTGTTTGCGAGATACAGGGTGTCAAAGTTTCTATTTAATTTTAGTTATTTTTAAATATTTTATTTCCCAGTTTTTAAAAGTAAGAAATCAACGTACACGTAATGTATTTGGTCTTATTATCATAATTGCAATCAAAGACTCGTGCCTACTTTAGGGAAATCCAAAACACCGTAATTTTATTAAAATTTAACAACATTGCTGATTTTGCTGTTTAATTAGGCATGCCTTAAAACCCCCAAATTCCAAATTTTGTATTCATCTAAAAAATGGAAAAAATTCGTGTAGCACAAAACTGGGCTCCACGGCAGCAACAGTGCCGATAACACTATTTAATTCAGCATATTCAAAACACCCTAAATACCAAAGTCAATTTTTTTTGTTAACAGTATTTGTCGGAGTGGTTTAAACCGTATTCGAAAATGACGATATAAACATAAAAATCAAGAAAATGTAGGTTTTCAAACCGCAGCGCAAGAGGCTTTTGGGTTATGATTATAAATTTAATTTTTTGGGGTTAATACGTACTTTACTTTACACCAAATATAAATTGTTTTAACTTGCCCTTTAAATCCATGTTAAAAGTTTACAAAAATGTCTAAAACAAAGTTTTTAATAAGTTCAATGCATACGCCTGCCCGATGTGTTTAAACACAGGTTAATACGTGACGTATATGACGTCATCGTTTAGCAAGAAAGTGTAATGTTTTTAAAATGTTTTGACCCGTATTAACAACAAAAAATGGCTCAAATTAGGTAAAGGTAGCTTACGTGGTTTTAAAAATATTTAGGCGGCGCCGGCGGTACTTTTACTAAACCAGTATATTATCAAAGACAATTATAGTGTACAACTATTAACTACTGCTCGATCGCCGGATTTAAATCCCTTAGATTTTTGCATTTGGGGTTTTCTTAAATCATTAGTTTATTCCACTCCCGGTGAAAATGCTGATGACCTAAGGAATCGAATTATAGCCGGCTGTGAGACAATAAGAAATACACCAAGAATATTTGAGCGAATACGACAATCAATGAGGCGAAGAGTTGAATCTTGTATTACATCTGAGGGAGGTCATTTTGAACATTTGTTGTAGTGTTGTAGCTTTGCGCCTATTTAAAATGTTATTAGTGTTATATTCTGTAATTGTTTTGATTTAATGTAATTGTACGTATTAAAAAATGAAAAATACCGCTTATGATGTTTTATTTTTTTGCATAAAAACGACGCCTCATACGAAAAAAGGCAAGAGAGATTTTTTTCACAAATTGAGCAAGGTATTCAAAAATAATGACTGATGAACACAAAATTTTTATTTGCATGTCAAAAAATGCGTAATAACTACCTCTTAAAACCTACCAAATTTCATTTGCATATCTCGATCGGTTTTAGAGCAATAAAAAAATTATCAGTTTTTAAGAAAAACTTTAACACCCCGTATCTCGGAAATGAAGCATTTTTGGACAAACGTTTATAGAGCAACTCTCATTATTTTTTCATGCAGAATCACCCCCTGAAGTTTGTCGCACTTATTTACTAACACCCTGTATATTGTCTTCAATATCATCAATTTTAATTAGCTTCGGAAATATGGCCATAAAAATAATATTAAAGTTCCATTATATTAAGTTGCTGTAAGCACATTGCATATTTAATTGAAATTAGACCTAAATCATCGTGTTTTCAAAACTATTAAAGATATTATTTAAATATGGTATTTGTTTGGCGTTTTTAAAAACCGGTTAATTGGTGAAAAAATGCGATCATCAATTTTAGGCGAAGTACCAATTCTAAAACGGTATTTACAAATCGGTTATGTTGACGTTTAATCAATGAATTATACGTCAAAGTTGTCACCACTTATTACCGCGGTTATAATTGGTTGAACGCCTAAAATTGATTTATGTGTTTTACATTCAAAGAAATTATACTTTTTGTCGAGTCGTTGAAAATAATAAAAACATTCGTAAACTACAGATTTAATTCAATTTTAAAGTTCAGATTCCCGATATCGTGTTTTTTATGTAATACTTTACAGGGTGGTCTCGAAGTAATGTGCCAAAATTCACCAATTCACTGAAGAATTGTAAAGTTAAAATATTGTGATTTACCTAAACTTAACTTCAGCGTTGAATTCAAGGTGTGGCCCGGGGGATAGTTCCACGAAGAAAAAAATATTCCCCAGGCCCCCGGAGAAATTTGGAATATCAAATAAAATTTGGTATAAAAACATTATTAAATTTTTTTACACTTTTTAAAACTTGTGAAATTATCGAAATAATTAAGAAATATGTTTTTAAACTTTGACAACGTGTATCTCCGTTAACATCAACTTTTTACTAAGGTAAGCTTTGTGAAGTCGCACAATTCTACAGTGGTATTTTTGCCCATTACTTAGGGACTATCCTGTAGAAGTTTATTAAAACAAACCTTTATTAAAAATAATAAAAAATAGTATATTTCCTAACAAGTGTTGAAAGTGCCACTTTTGCGGAAAAGGCACTTTCGGCACGTGCTAGGAACGCTATTTTTTCTACAAGCGTAAGAAAAACATAAAAATATTTTTTATTTTTTTTATTTTAACACAATGCTACCTAATATCCTACCATACCAAAGCAAAATTTTCTTTTAAATATGAAGTACATGAAAATCTTTCATTGCGACTCACTAATATTTGGTTTAAAATTTTTGTACTTTTTCCGCACTAGTGCGGAAAAGTAGTGAGGCATAGTGTACTTTGCTGATCTAGTGCGGAAAAGTGATTATTTTCCGAACTAGTGACACTTTCCAAACTAAATTGCGTGCGGAAAAGTACTGCTCTTCACACGCTAGTAGAAAAATAATTTTTCTAAAGGGTTTCTGTTAAAGCCTTTTACATTCAATAAATCAAATATCAAATATGTTTCTAATAATAATTTTAAATTTAAGAAAAATGATTTTAAACCTGTTTAATGCTTAATTTTTTTATTTGTTTCAGTTTCACAAACTCAAAACACACGGTATTTATTATTTAAACTAAATATTTCTTTTTATTACAGATACTATTAACAATCCTTGTTGCCATTTCACTGGTCACCAGTAAACCAACTGACACAGACAAAACTGCCTCCGATAAAGCATCGTCTGAAGTTGTGTATGTACCCTATAATATCCAATATGTACCCATTGAAGTCCCAATCAATACAAAAAATCTTCTAACGACGAAATTACCACAAAAAGCCAGAAGAACACGTAAAACCTATATTACTAGATGAAAGTACTCTTAAAGTACTTCAACATGCAAAAGAAGGCTGAAGATGAGGTATCAGCATTGAAAGCATCGAGGCCTACTCCTGATTCAACCCAAAATTCAAAAACACAGTCTATTGAAAACAAAACAAGTACTTTTGATTTGTTCGAGGACAAATTTAATCTAGATCCATCCACATCTTCTGATGATTTTGTTTTGGTACCTATAACGGTACTTAGAAAACTGCAGAATGAAGCTAATGCTGCAGGTTCGTCCAGTAAGTCACACATTGTTGCAAAGAGGCAGGTTGTACGTAATGGTTTTAGGGACCGTGGAAGAATCCTTCGAGTACCTGCTTTTGTTGGGTACTTGAATAATGTTGATCATTTCCCTACTTTAGCTTAATTAAGTGCCTAAATCTTTTTTTTAAGTTTTTAATGTGATAAGATGATGTGTGATGTGTTTTTGTAAATAACTGTAGAGACCTGTTGTAGTAAATTATTTGTAGTATAAAATATTAGTACTTTAAGACTTACTCGATTATTTGATAAGTTTATATTTTGTTTTAAAAAATAAATGTGATAATAAAATTAAGAGCTTTTTTAGTTATGGCATTTTCGATTAGAAATAAAAAACAAAATATTTTGAAGCAGAAGTGTCAAAAAATTACATTTATATTGGTACAAGATCCGACTATACTGTATAAGCATTAGCTAAAGGGATATCGGCCAGTAAAGCAACAACGAAGGATGTAAGTGCGTCATCCACTCTGAAATGTTAACATGCCGTTATTCACGTTAGACTGTCTCTTTTCCCTTACATTGCCTATGTGTTATGTTATTTAGCTGAGCCAGTATAAATGGACCCCTAACTCTTTTTCCAAAGATTTATTTTTTAACAATAAAAGGTATTAATAAATAAATTCCCGGGGTTGGCAAACCATATCCTGGGCTGATATGATGTAATTAAAAATTACATTAATACCGCCACATTTTTTTAAAATTTATTTAAATAAAAAGTTTATAGTATGTAGATAATGCCACAACAGGATTGGCTACCTTTTTCTTGGGCATCATACTGCCAACCAGGGTAGCTTTCCAGTGACGAAAATGTTTGTGCGTCACGCTCCAGGGCTTGAAGCTCTTAATCTGCTATAAAAAGTTAGTCACTGGAACGCATCCTTAGACAAGGAAAGAGAGATAACTTTAAGAAATTTTAAAATTTCTGTTTTTTTAACCTTTTTTGGCTTTATAATAATAATTTCTTTTTAATATCTTTTTCCATTTTAAACAAATTATTATTTCATCCTTAAACATAAAAATACGTTTAAAGCACAAAAACCAAACGAGGGGTTGGTGCATGAGGAGCAAGGGGAAAGAAAAACGGAGTAGTTCAGATGCATAACACTTTCCGTCACTGGAACGCCATAAAGTAGAACGAAATGCTCCTGAGCTACTCGGGAGCGCTCTATTTGCGTCACTGGAAAGCCACTCAGGTGAAAACAGCTAAGGTATGTATTTACCGTCCTGAACAAAGTTAGGGTTGGCGCTGATTTAAAGTTTCAGGGCTCCATAAGAGGTTTAAGGTAAATATTTTTTAGAAAAAATGATACGGCCCTGATTTTTTGAAAATAAAAATTGTTGTTTAAAAACTCGTTTAGTTAAATTTAATCTTTTGACTTCTTTTTGTTTTATGTACGGGTTTCGAGTTATAAATAGAAACCATTTCTAGGCATGGTCAAATTCCTATCTAATTAAAGAATGAATAGGAATTCCAACTGACCATGCCAAAAATGAATTTCTATTTATTTACGCGAAAACCGTACATCAAAGAAAAAAATTTCCGAAATATACCCAGCAAACACTATTTGCCGGCAATGTACATTTTTCATATTGGCATTGATGGTAAAGCATTGGCGGCAATATTATGCCAACATCTTATACGCATTAAAAAGTCAATCCTAAATAAACACTTAATTGCCAATAAATTTTACATGCAGGCGAATTGCCGGCAAGCATACAAAAATGGCGGCATACCAATCCTGATTAAATAAAGCACGCGTTTTTGTTGCAGGCAAATAAATATTGGATTTTTGAAGGCAAACCTTCAACGCATATTCATACTTTTCAAACCATATTATTAACATTGGTATTTAACTAACATTAAAAGCAATTTTTTTAATCTGTTTTATTTATAATGGCAGCTAAACAAACGACCTATGTTTTTTTACATAATTTAAAGGAAATGGCCTTTTTATAACATTTTATTGTTAAAAATCATGCAAATAAAAATTAGGTCAAACAAAATGTTTATTATGTATTTTGGAGCGAATAAAAATAAAATGATGGTAACATTAGCTAGGTTAATTTCTGACCGAAGGTGACGGCTTTGTGCATTTGTTTTCTACGTGGTTTTCTAGCTTTTTAGTTTCTTTTTTAAATAAAAGAGTTTTTTAATAGACATAATAAAATGTATTCATTACCTAATAAGTGTGTGTTGTGTGATTAATTGATGATGGCTAGTCGAGAAGGCAAGATATTCAAGTAGACTGTTAGGAGCTGTAAACATTTTGTTTAAAACTTTAATAAAAGTTTTAAAAACGTGTTAATAATAATTATTATATATATTTAATAGTTTTTTGACATACCGATAGATGGCGTAATGGACAATAAACTACGTACGTAATGTTATCTTTTTGCCAATAACTTATTAATGATGGATGCCATCATCTTAAACGCATTTTTTTGCCAATAACTTATTAATGACGGAGGCCATCACTTTATCGGCAACACGTGGCCTAATAACGGCCAATTGCCCACTTTTGCGTCTTTTTGATACCTTTTTGCCAATGCCTTGCCATTAAAGAGTGTTGACAATGCCAGTAAATTAAATGTACAACGCCGGCAAAAAATGTTATATGGGTGGTTTGCTAACCCCTCGGGAATTTATTTATTGATAGCTTTTATTGTTAAAAAATGATTTCATCCGCAAAAAGTATGAGGAGTCCATTTATATAGCCGAATCTTAGACCATATGTGAGGCATAATTGTATTCAAAATGTGATATAGTTCAGTGATTCAGATTAGGGACCACAGAGTCACACAATTCGGTCAATGAGCTGATAAAAATTGGTATCTAGATCCAATTAAGCAAAAAATATTTACTAAAATTACCCTATTAGTCTAAGATCCGAATAGGAAGCGACCTTAACCAATCTATTTACGGGATAAAAATTGTTTTAAATTAAAAATAGTATTTAAGCAATGGTACTGCCATGGGGTTGCCTAAAAAAATAAGGTCAAGGCTATAACCAATAAAAAATCGTAACTTTTAAAATTTTTGAGTGACCCTGTATAATGTCAATTTTCATTTTTAAATTTTATATGACAGTACTAATATATTAGTACATTTTGTTTCTTTAATTCTATACCTAAATAAAGCTGTAGCAAATTTTTAAATTTTAAACTTTAAAACAATTTTTTGGTACATTCTGTAAATATACAGTGTGTCCCAGGATAGGTGTTACAAGAGGATAAATGGACCAACAATTTTTGAACTTTAAAACGAAATTTTGGGAAAACTGGTCGCATGGTTCAAAATTAATAAATACAAAATTGTACTCCCATTGGTAATATACAGGGCGAGTTATAACTAAAAATATGAAAAATGCCCTGAAACTAACTACTTTAATTTTTAAAAATAGAACAAAATTTTATAAGTAATTTTGTGTTAAAATTTAAAGTTAAAGCATAAGAGTAAAAAAATGTAATTGTCATCAATTTTTTACATTACGCAGTACAACTTAAAAAATGGGCAGGAAGGAGCAAAATTTTAAAGAAACTTTAATAATTTAAGATATTTTTTTTAAATTCGATGCCTTGAGCCAAGTATTTTTAAAACTGTTAATGCATAACGTAAAAAATAACAAAAATATTTTTTTTTACTTTAATGTTTTAACTTTAAATGTTGACATAAAATTTAATTCTTTACAATATTTACTTATTAAATTTTGTCCCAATTTTAAAAATAAAGGTATCAAACTCCTGGTCATTTTTCATATTTTAAGTTTTAACTCGCCCTGTATATTACCAATGGGAGTAAAATTTTGTATTTATCAGTTTTAGACCATGTGACCAGTTTTCCCAAAACGATATTTAAAAATTTCAAAATGTTTGGTCCATTTGTCCTCTTGTAACACCTATCCTGGGACACACTGTATATTTTAATAACTACCAAACGTACGTATTTAAAAATATAGGGGTTGCGATTATACAAGATGTGTCAAAATTTTAAGGTTATTTTTTAAATTAAATATGACATTAACCTAATTTTTTAGGCAACCCTAGGCGATACCTTTGTTTAAATACTATCTTTAATATAAAACAGTTTTTATCCGGTAAACAGATGGGTGAAAGTCGCCTCCTATTCGGATCTCGTACTACGAGTATATGATTGTCTCGGCCAGAAACAGACACTTTTAAAAACAACTCATTTCATTTTTCGAAAAACAATTCATCATCAGCAGGTACCTATATCAGTTTCTAGATGCATGTAGAAATATAACTGAAGCAGAAAAGTGTAAAACATATTATTATTTCATGTGAGATATTGCAAAGAAATGTTAAGTACATTTGGAAGCAACGATGAAACATTAAGTTTTTCTTTATCTACACTTGGAATGTAGACAAAAAGGACTGACTTTGTAATATTAAATATAGATATCTAAATTATCAAAACAGAAAGAAAACATTGATTAAAATTGAAATAACAATCTTTCTTATAAAAAGTTTTTCAAAAACTAGTTAAAATAGAGTGATAACAATTTTTTTCCTAACCCAGATACAAAATTTAAAGGGGCAATTTTTTTTGTCTTTTATGCAAAAAAAGTTTCCATTCTATTTCTTGATTTTATGGCTCTGATACTAAATCAATTCACCAGTTTTCCCGTTCCGGTCGTATGAGCTTGCTCATAAGCACTAGTGCGATTAAGTAGGGCGGAAAAATGACCCTTTTAGAACCAAAATGCGTGCAAAAAAGTGAACTTTTTCGCACATGAGTAAAAAAACGGGTTTTGGAATCTAAGTATACGTTTTATTGTGTAAAATTATAAATATTTAGGACCATCAAACAAATTGTTAAACCGTTGCACTTCCAAAAACTGTTGACTTTGACATAAATTATTATAAAAATTTAAAAATATCTTCGTAATAATGATAACGACAAACACATAAATATTTGGAGAACATCCGTGAGAAAAATTAACACTGCTTAAGAAAATATTGATCTGCTTTTGTATAAAAGCTTGGGTACAAGGTAAACATAATCATTAATCAATTTACCTGTCACTTTATAGCAATATTTGATTAGAACCTAATTAGGTTTTAATATTTTTTTTGTACAAAGAGTTTAAAGGATTTTAAAGTGCCTTTGTGCTTATCAACTGTGCAAAATGTTTTATGCAAGTACATTTCTATTAATTCACAAAATATATATATTTTTTTTTTTTGGTATAGTAACACCACTCTTAGTCCCTAGACAAGTAATGAAATTCTTTTATAATTATAACACTTTTTAATCCTTCTTAGAAGGGTTTCTTTTGAAGAGTTTTCCACAAATATTCATACCTCCATATATGGAAGCGGCGCGTAAAACCGGCCTGTCAGTGTCAAATTTTTTGGGTGTCGGACCCAGCAAACGCTTCACTTTTTTGTCGGACAAGTTTACCACAATGTTTTGCATGTAATTTTTAAACATTGTGCCAAAAATCGTGGGGATAACAATTACGAAACCTGCCCAATCTGATACCCAAAACATGTCAATGGCCCTTAACAACGGTATTGCCTTTAAATAAATTTTATTTTTTTGTTTCAATAAATTTGTTTAGCCTAGGCCGTAAAGCAACACTATTTATTATAAAGGCCTATCCCTGTTCTTTTAATTATTTTATGTATTATCATAGAGTAAGGAAATTATATACGTAGGTGTGTTACTTTATGGTATTATCATTCAGTTTATTAAAGTCTCTTTTATTATTTCAGATATTTTTGGTTGCATTCTGTACCATCTCTTTAATCGCTTGTCAACCAATCTTTTCATATCCATTATATTTACGGTATATGGGAAACTTTTTTATTATTGATTTTACCAAAAAAGGTATTCCTTATGTTTTACCCATCCATTATTGATCTGTAATACCTTAGAAACGGAATATGTTATGGTAGCAATAATACCTGCCATCACACCTAGGGCATTATAAGCGGGCATTATGATAATGCCCGCTTATAATGCCCTAATGCGCTAATATGGAAATTTTATTACTTATCCAATTTTATTTCTCTCACAATAAAGATCAAGTTTATACAAACATATGTATTAAAATAAAATCAATAACTTACCAGTTCCTGAAAATATGCCATTAAAACGGTTTCGGATATTTGAAGAATTGCGTTCGCATCTTTCCAAATACCAAATATGCCATACTCCCGATCATACTGTTGCCTTGATTCAACTGGCAAAAGATTTTCGGTCGCTTTTATGGCCTTTTCTCTTATATTTTGTGGAATTTCTTCCATTTTGAGCAAATCGTTAAAAAAATGCCAACTGACTAACTGATAGAAACATCAAAGTCAAACTTAACACCAGTCATTATCTACTTACGTATACAGGTACAGGTGCAACTTATTTTTTATATTGCGAATAAATAATGTAATTAGTCATTGAAAAACTCAATGTCGATAAAACATAAAGCATTGTATGCACCACGGGCTTTACTGGACTATAATGCCCATCAGGTCGAAATTTAGCCCTCGGGCTAGTAACGCCCTTGATACATAGATAGCTATTATAAAAAGTTCTGAATGGTCTAAAACCTAAAATATAAGCATCAGATATCAAATTGTGTCAGTCATGTACGAGGTTTGGCCAAAAATTTAATTTTTGCTCAAGAGTAAAGTACCTGTATTTTTGCTAATATCACAAATTGTTATAAAGAAGAAATGTTTATAATGAAAAATTACTTTTAAATATGCAATTTTGTTCATTTCTAAAAAAAATCTGCGATAATGGTAAAAATTTAGGTTTGTACATTAGTGCACTATATTTCATGATTATAAATGTCTTAGGGCAGTTTTAAATAAACTTTCTAAAATAATTTGTTATCAAAACAAGAGGAATGTACAATGCACTAATGTAGAAACTTAAATTTTCACGATTTTTGCAGAAAAAAATTTAAAAAGTTTTTTTTAGAAATAAACAAAATTGCATATTTGGAAGTAATTTTTAATTATAAACATCTTTTCTTTAGTAATAGTTTGCGATATTAGCAAAAATACAGTTATCCTACTCCTGAGCAAAAATTACATTTTTGGCCAAACCTCGTACATTACTAACACAATTTGATATATAATTAATTAATAATAAAAGTTTTCCATATGTCGCCAACTTACGTAGACACACTCTATATAAAAAAATAAAAAACATTAAGTAGTCCTGACTTGCACAAACCCGAGTTACTTTAATCAATTTTCCATAAATTATTTTTTCATTATTATTAAGATTTAATATTGTTTCTTTTATTATTGCAGACACTTTTGGTTGCATTCTGTACCATCTCTTTGATCGCCAGTCAACCAATCGACCTTACAAATGAAGAATCTTACGTGCCCTCAGATGAAGTTCCCATCAAGGTTCCAATTAAAGCTGAAAAATCTTCTCTAGGCGAAGAAAGAACCAAAATAATCGAAGGAAATACAGAAAGAGATGTAAAGCATTTATTATTGAAAGATAAAGTGCCGCAACTATATGAAAAGTTAGATGACAAGAAATTAAGTAAAAATAATGATAGCTCTGATGCCGAAATTACAAAAACTCCATCCACCGAAGACGAAACAGCCACTTTTGATTTACTAAAAGAAAAAAAGTTATACCGACCCATCTGAAGATTTTGTGTTAATACCAGTTTATTTCTTCAAAAAACTAGAGAGTGAATTAGAAGACGATTCTTCAAAGAAAACACATATTATTGCAAAAAGGCAAACTCCCGGTAATGATTTTCTTGTTTATACACCTGTATTTCGTTTTAGAGGAATTTTTAAAAGCAGAAGAAGAACAAACAGGCCACCGGCTTTTGTTGGTTACCTAAATGATGATGATAATTTTCCTACATTAGCTTAGAAGTCATAAAAACTTTTATATTTTAAGTTTTGGTTGTAATGTAATGTTTTGTGATATTGTGTGCCAGTAAATTAGTAATTTATTTTTAGAGTAGTTTTATTGTAATTAAGTTTATTTATAGTAATACATAGTTAAATAAGTAATAAATAGTTTAAAATTATTGCTGTGTATGTTACGTTTACTGTTATTTTGTTTGTCAATGCAAATTGTTGTCACATTGTAGCCATATCTCCGAAAGAAATAAATGTAGGTATGTATATCAAGTGTAATTTTTTTATTTTGTTAGTTTGAGTTTTAGAGTTAATTCTTCCTTGGTAAACTAAAGAAATCAAATGTTTCTTAGGGACACCATTTTAGAAAGTTTTAACTAGTTTATAAAATTAAAAGTAACATTTCTTTGAGTACTACAAAATTTCTGTTATGGGTGGCTTATATTATTTTTATGTGTTCTGTATAACTCCAAAAGAAAACCTCCATATATCATGATACCCTGTATTGTAGCGAAGGACTGATATTTTTTAATTTAAATAATAAAGTAAATAAAGTGAAAAACTTTTTCTCCATTTATTTTTTTACTAGATTTCATAGACAGTTTTTTGCTAAAAGTATTTTTGTAGTTTGTGTTTTCTGGAAATATAAATTTAAACAAAATTTTGACTTTCTCCAAAATAAGAATATTTAATAAATCTTTAAGAAAATGAAACTTTTTATACAAACTTAGCCAGTCAGAAATGTAAACAGGCAATGCGTGGGAAGAAGACGGTCTTACGTGAATGCCGTCATGTAAGCCTTTCAGATAGGATGACTGATCGTGCTTCCTTTTTCATTGCATTACTGACCGGTATACCTTTAAAATATAGCTGATACAGTCTATTATAAAGAGCTACTTGTATTTTGTTTTGCAATAATATTTAGATATATCTAAAATATTTATTATTAATTCATTTCTTTTAAAGTATTTTTTTATTATTTTTATTATCATATTGCAAAAGCAGAATAGCATTAATTTTAATTCTTTAAAAGATTTAATGAAAATCTTTATTCTGAAGGAAATTCGAATAATATTTTGTTGAAAGGTTAAAAAAAAACAACTTTTTCATTTTCTTACATGCATAATAGAATGGCTTTAGCAAATCTTACCGCATTTTAAGGCAGAACTAGCCTAATTGCAAAATTGGCTATTTTTACTTTTTACAAAATAATTTAAAGAAAGAATTTAAAAACATCT